>OX328012.1:47904255-48124255 GCA_946811545.1 Netelia fuscicornis | reverse complement strand
AATTTTAATGATGTTACGTGTGTTACGAGTAAACGAAGTTAAAGTACTGTGTATCTCCTTCATCCTCGACTCAACCCCCGGAGAACACTTCGCTAAACTGTTCTTACTATTGAGCTTTTGTATCGTTATATTAGTTGCCTTTTTATTATTATTATTATTATTATTATTATTATCAATATTTACTATTATTATTATTATTATTACTATTATTGTTTTTGGTATCGTTGTATGAATAATTCAACATCTCCCGTTTGGCCTATATCATTTCAACTTCACGTGTCGACAATGAGAGACCTTTGACTCGATTATGCGCCACTCAGTCAGCCAGCTTGCTGCGATCTAGCGAAGCTTCATACCGCTCTCCATGCTCCCGTGCTTTCCAGCGGGAGATACCAAGAGAAACCGGCAGTGAACGATTTTTTTCCCCATTTTTTTTCCCCTTCTTTTTCAGTTTTATTAATTCGTTTATTATAGCGCACGATTGAATTTCCTGCTCTTCTGCACAACGTCCCGCCCGATATACGTTGTTCCCTCGGTCGGGCGCGTTCAGCATGAGAAACGTATAATACCCATCGACGTTTCTCAAACGCTTGATTGCACGTTGAATTTGAATTAATCCAAGTTAATTCAACGTTGAATAAATTTTCTTGCTATGAAACGAAATTGATTATTTATCGATGGAAATTTGTATCGATTCGATATCGCGAATTAATTAAATAGCCAAATGAATTTCGTTCTTGTGTCATATTTGTAGGAATGAAATATTTAATAAATTTGATTGATAACGAACACTTCGATATTTTAGTGATCAAATTTTGTGACTCACCTTATATGCAGTCATCCTATTTTAAATCACAGCGCATCCTCCTCCTCCCCCATTTCAATGTCACCGTATCTTTTTGGAACGGTGGCCATCCATTACAGAAATGGCGCCATATACGAAAGTGGCGATGCTATATATGTCCATAGATGTATGTATGTATATATGTATGAGTTTGCACATACCCACTATACACGACCCGAGAGCTTTTCGACCTTTAACACGGAGCTTCTGCCCTTTCAATCCTTTTCCCGAGGGAGAGAGAGAGATACGCGCAACCCCCCTGAATCTCAACGGAGCGGCTTCTTTCAATGGGAAAGACTTTTCAATCGTTCTGAAACGGGGTCTCTCATTTCGCGGTGGTACTCCGTTACGCTCTTACTTCCTTCTATCATTTCCATCTAACTTACCGTATTTCCCAAAATCACCGAAAAGTTCGCTCCATTAACGAGAGCGTACGTTTCCAACTTTTGAATTTCGGATTTTTTACTTTTGAATTCTTGATTTTTGAATTTTTCTTAACTTTTGGACTTTAATATTAAACAACGCTTGAGGTATGATAACTTATAATTCACATACTATTTCTACAAGCTTGATGACAGGGTTACAAATTTTTTTGACTTTTGAATTTTTCCTAACTTTTTCGATCTCGTGACTTTAGACAGTTGGCTAAAGTCACGTCGTACCTTCATAGAATATTAAACAACCCCTGGAGTATGACAACTCGACATTCATACACGATTTCTACGAGTTTGATGACAGCGTTAAATTTTTGTTTTATATTCATCGAATATATTTAAGAATGTATACATTTCCTAGAAGAAACGACAGCTAAAAGCACATAACACGCTGGACTTCGATGAAAGTTCTTTCTTCCCTTCCGAAAGCTCATATCGTGCAGCCTGGCCCTATCCCCACGATGACGATGGTTATAGGGAACTTCCATTCTCTGTAGTAAACTCTATGTATCTTGCTCCTCTGTGACCAATAGCTTTTTCCACTATGGTCTATAAAACGAAAGTTTTATACCCGACCGTACTCAGAATCGTTTTTTCAAACATGTCTAGCCCTCATTCTCTCTCTCTCTCTCTCTCTCTCTCTCTCTCTGGTGCTCTCTCCTTCTCGTTTCCTATCTCAATATCTCGTATGTGACTCGATCCATTTATTTTTCTTTCAATGTTGGTCCTTTTCAATGCTATTCAATGGAAAATGAATCGAGGACAGCGCCACAAAATTGGAGAAACGGAAGGGACGTTGGGGTCCCTCTTGGTGAAATTACCTTTTGTGCATGCGCTGTTGAATGGGCAAAATGGATATTACGTAGTCGAATAGATTTCGATCAGGAGCTTCTCGCAAAGCCTCTCGATGAAGTATATAATCACGTATTACGAATGATTCGATACTTGAAATGGCTATGGTTAATGAATTGAATCGAGAAAGTAATCGATTTTGATAACTCGAATTCTTTCATTCGTGAATTAATGTTTTTTGAAACGTTTTTTTACATCAATAGTTTCGTTCTTTGATTATCATAGACAGTTTCAATTCTTATTAAATATATTCAACCGAAAGACCACAACTCTCTTTAATACAACAAACATGAGAACATTAAATACAAATATAATACGAGATTCGTGAACGATACATATATTTGTGTCGCGACTCGAGTAAATTCGCTCCATCTTCCCATATCGCTCGAGCACGCAACCACGTCAGTTATATTCATACGTATATTTTTCATATGCGTGAAAAATTGTAGATATTCCAGTCGCACGAGGTCCCTCCTTGTCTCCTTGAAGAATCGTATTGTCTCAAGAGAGACAGAAAGAGAGAGCGAGGCTAGTGTCGGACGTGTGGGTGAGAGTTGGAAAAAAGATAGAGAAAAGAAAAGTGGAAAAAGTACGTATATACTTCGAGGGAAGAAAAAATATCAAGAGAATGACCCACGATAGAGACACGAGAGAACAAAAATATAGATATAAATGCGAATAACTCAAAATGACAGAGTGGTTTTTGCTATAATTCAAGAGGAAAACAAAACGACGTGGATTGCCTGGTTGTCGCTTTTATTCAACTAGTATTTTCTACTTTTCCTCCACGTTACGCGTTAAGCCATCGTTTTCAAAAAGTCCGCTTGAATAAAAGCTACGTATACGTATCTACTTGCTTGGATAACAGCATTCACTCTTCCTATCTTCCTTTTCACTCGCGCTATCCAAGAGAATATTCGCATTCGGCCCGTAGTAATTATTTGCGGCTCCGAGTTACTAAACCTTCTGCTTCCTCTCAGGAACAAAAGTTAGCGAGTTCGCGTCAAAGAATTATTACGAGCTGGTATGAAATTATGTGAACTGTACTTGACATATAGATATACAGAAGTAGTTATCAGCATGGAGTTAGATACAGCGTGATAAAGTACGCAGGAAAGGGAAACCCTGCGCCAGCGAAACGAGCCGGAAGTTTTCCAGCTTTCTTATGCCTCGTTCCACGTTTCGAATTGCGAAAACTTCACACACTTTTCTCAGATCCAATAAACATATACATGGAAATAGAAAATAAAAAATTAAGACGAAGGTACATAAATTGTAGGAATGAAACGTGGACAAGAAATTGATTTGAATTATTGTCTGACCGCAGTAAAAGCTGTACTACTGTAATTTCGATTGTGTGTCATCTCTCGCTCTTGAGATATACGTTAACGCGATTCACATGCCGGAACGAGAAGGTTGAGTATATATACGTGTACCGTATAACTCCAGTGCAATTTCAAGGGTCTCGACACCGCTCGACATCGATGGGAAAGTCAGGTCGATGGGCGAGGGAGTCAGAAGACCGGATTGAATTTCAAGAAGTCTACCTGCTTCTTCGACCTAAACTACATTCGTACAGAGTTTACGCAATGGTTGAATCCACTTTATCCGGAACTATTTCCTACGAGCACATTCCTGTCGATTGCCGTAACATAGAAAACGATATTTCCTTTTATTTCATTAAAAATCAAATAAATTGAATGAATTCAAAAAACTTGAGATAGAGTAACGTGGATTACCACCCTGTTTCTAAGGATTAACACAGAATATTCTGCACAAAACAATTTTATTTTGAAAAATCCTTCATTTAAATAATACCAAGAAAATTATTGTTTCAACGAAATAAAAAAATATCAAATGACAAAAACAATGTTTCGACACAAACAAATATTTTCTTGTTTCATTACTAGTTGTATAAATTCTGAATTAAATCGCAATTTACGTCCACCTGCGGGTTTTTATTGCGTTTTCTTATTGTGGAAAGGGATTCTTGATTAAATACGGAAGTCGAGAAGCCTTTTCCCATGAGCTAGTGCAAGAGACCGAGTCGTCGCAATGCGGCCTCGTTACATCCTCGCTATTCGCGTCCCCAGAAAACCTCCGGTACGATTGCAAGCTCGTATTCTGGATTTTAGTGACCGAACGTGTCGGAGAATTTCCACCTGAGCCAACCAGCCAACGCAGTCATCGAGGCCCTACAGCAATACACACATACATACAACACTCTACAACCTCCCCCAACCCTCTCCGACCCTTCATCCCTTCCGGCGCAACTCGCCTTTCACGAAAGTGTGTACACGGTGCGACTGCGCTAATTCCTACGTCCAACGTTTTCGCATGGCAATATTCCATACCTAAGTTTGTTCGTATACATGTCATTAAGTGTATCTATATAGATATACAATAATGCTAAATATATAGTCCATTGCTCGTACTTTGGCCACTGGCCACGTGCAACTTCGCGCTTCCGTACACTCGCAAACGTTAGCGCACAATGTCCTCTTTCTCTTTTTCACATTGGGCACGTGCCTGGCTACGGCAAGCCTTCTCGCTTTTCTCCCTTCATCGCTTATGTACTCGCTATGTACTCACTCGGGTGTTTTAGCCTCATCGACCAAAAAACCTCTTTTCCTCTGCTTCTTCTCATTCTCGTTTTACTGGCGAGGCTGCATTAGCACGGTTAAGAACGATGTACGGTTCAAAAAACTTGGGGATAAAAAGTAGAGCTCTCGGACTAGTTTACTGACGAGGATTAGGATTTTTCGTTTCTTATAGAACGTTGGGATTGTTGAGATAAATGTGGAATTCTTTAAGACTCTGGGTTTGAATAAATATTTTATTTTCTCTGTAAAGTTGTTCATCCAATTTCGAGGGTTGTGAAAGAGAATAAAATAAACGAGAAAGAGTCGGGAAGAGAACGAGAATTGTGGCGCTTTGTTCCATGTTGTTGTTTTGTCTTGGTTCTGTTTATTGGTTGTTCGATGGTATCGGAATTTTATCAAAGTGCTATTGACGTATATTACTGCTGGGATTTTCGAATTTTGGGATTGCGGGTATCAGGAGATAGTGTCAAGGACGTGATTTGAAATTCAATGGATTGCAAGAGATAGAAAGGTCGATAACGAAATTATTGGGACATCATCGATGAAAAGAGGAACGATTTTCTCTCTCGAAATCCTACTTAATCATGATCGTATTTTCAGGATCGGGTGACCGCCAATTGCATTTCCATAAAACCTAGCTTCGTTCCTCTTTCTATCGTACGGTCCTTCTCTCTCGTTTCGAAAGTTTATATCCAACTTCTAAAAAGTTCGTTTTTTTTCGGGACCCAAAGGACCGTACGGAATGGTAGTTCGTTTAGGAGTATAACCCAGGAACAATTCTATCCTTCGCTACTTCTCTCTCTCGTTCTCACCCTCTCGCTTTTGCACGAGCTTTCTCACCCGTATAACTCCCAAATGTTTCCAAACATTTCAACCCTAGAGTAATTTATACGACCCAGAAGAATTTTAATTACTATTTACGTCCGTTTATCGAGGTAATATATTTCTCTCTCACTTTTACCCCGAGTTGCAATATCGCCTCTCAACGAGTAACGACGATGATTCTTGCAGGGAAATTCATTTCAAAATTTTCCGGTGAAACCTTTGTCCAAATTCTTTTGACGAACCATCGGGATTGCAGTGGAGTAACAAACGTGTTTCGATCAATTTCAGATATTAATTGTTGAATTTATTTACACACGTGGAAGAATTCGAAATGAAATTGAAAAACGCTTGGGACGTTGGAAAGAGAATGCAAATACGTCAAACGATCGACGGATTTTATTTATTTCGTCGATTGATAAAAATTCTGTTTTTAATTTGCGCAAAGAGTGTAAATTGCAAGAAATTATTTTGTTTTAACTCGGGTCGAGAATTCAGTCGCAAGAACTTTCGTCGTATTCGTTCGATATCTGAGAAAGTTTTATTTATATTTATTTTAACGGCTTTCGGAATTCGCTGCTCCGAGAATAATTCGTGATAATTAGCACAATCGCTAGGAACAATAAACTGGAAAGTGAAGCGCGAAATAAGAAGTAAGTTGGTTCGAGAACGAGAATTTTCCTTCCTCGATAATTCGTCGTCTCTCTTTATATCTGTCTATCTCTCTCTTTCTCTCACTCTCTCTGCCCGAGTGCAATTCTCTCCGGTGTTCTCTCTGCAAACTTTTCCCTCGGGGCTCTCTACATTCCCCATCGCATTTCACCAGTTTCTTGAAGCAAATATATACAGGCAGTGGCCTGTACCGGATTTCACGAGAAGACGAGGAAAAAAAAAACGCGACGAATGTGGGTATTGTGGATAAGAAATTTGAGTAAACTCGGTCTGTTCATAAAAATGCATATATCCCCAGTGTAAATGTTGAAAAGCACGTAGCTACGGAGTTGTTTGCGAGGGCGGAGCTAAGTTCGGGTCAAGCGGAAATTTCGATCGAGTAGTACGTGAGTCGCAAGCGTGATTTTATATACGAATTCTACTGTCAAAATATTTCAAGCATAAAATCTCTAAAAAAATGAAGTTTCTTCCCAATAAAAAAAAAATTAACAATTTTGACAAATATATCAACAATTTTATAATTATTTAGAAGATACATATTTATTCCACATCAACATTTTAAATTCGATCAAATTCCACATCAACATTTTAAATTCTTCGTTTCTATTATTTCGAGAATTCAGTAAGAACCTCGGTTGCTTATATCAACAATTTTATAATTATTTAGAAGATACATATTTATTCCACATCAACATTTTAAATTCGATCAAATTCCACATCAAAATTTTAAATTCTTCGTTTCTATTATTTCGAGAATCCAGTAAGAACCTCGGTTGCTTCAAAGGACGAAAGACGCTCCGATAATTACGGAATCCTCGTTGCAATTATATAATTCTTAAAACAAACAATTCAGCGAGAAATCTGTCAGGAACAGATATCGTCTCGAGAACCTTCTTATCATAACGAGCCAAAATCCATCCCGCGATATTACTGAATAATTCATAATCGTGAATGTGAAGAGGTTTCGCTCTTGTAATCGTATTCCCCTTTTGTTTCCTGTACGTTTCATAATACGTTCGTATGAATATCTGTATGTACAGGGTCGTAGGATCACCATTGTGTTAACTACCGTATTCGCAATCGCTTTCAGTCCTTACCTGTATGTAATGAAGGCGAAAACAAGAGCTACGAGAGAGAGACTACCACCCAGGACAACAATGAGACTGAGTACGCCATCTTGATCGAGGTTAGACGCAATGCCCGTAGATATTCCATTGGCTAGACCACCGCGTTGCGGAAATCCATGGATCGCTCCGGTATAAAGAGTATCCATGACGTTTGATGACGTTCTATCTTCCTCTACTTCGCACCTTTGTTTCCCACAGCACTTCCGCTTTCCTGACGCTCTTCCCAATGATCCTTTCCAAGCTCCGGATTTTAGTACGCCTCGTGCATCTGAAAGACAGAGAGTAATTCCGTTTTAGGGCCAGGAACTTGCCAGGAATATGCCTATAAGTTCCAGCGGGCTAGAACGAAAGTGGAGATTGAAAATGTTCTTTATCTTCTCGCACCACACATTGCATCTCAGGGTGACATTTTGTGGCTTTCCACAAAATTCCAGTCTCATCCTGTTTATCCTCGTGACGAATCGCGTCTGGTATTTTCTTCAATGGTATTATTTAAATTGAAATATTCCTAATTAATTGACGATTTGGGAAAATTTCTGTTTCTTTGGTGAGTTTTTGGAACAATGATTAAATAATCTCGAAAATATCAATGGTGATTAATGTTCTCGAGGGTTTTCCGGGATGTCTGCGGAAATATGTGATTCTCATGATTTAATTAACAAACTGTTCCTACGGGGTGAATATGTACCTGACAAGACTCTAATTAAAGCTTCCCAGCTCTGTAATTCCGGGATTCTCGAATCTCTCGGCTCCCATTGCCGGCTCTCATCTTTCTCCATTTTCTTAACTATAGTTTCACGCGGTTTTACTATCGCTTGATTTTTTAATACTAGTCCATTATCCGGATCGTTTTCTCACGACTATTAACGTCACAGACACGAATGTGAGATTTCGTCGAACCTTGGGAGACTCGCAAATTTTCTCGGTAAACTGTCAACTCGAATTTTCCAATATCATACTCGGTATGGTTAACGATGCCGAGTGAAAAAAATAATATCCCCGTTGTCCCGTGAGAATCCAATAATCCAGGAGTCTGAGAGGCCAGAGTAGACCACGTTCGTAAAAACGTCGGCCATAAGTCACGATTTGATAGAGGAAATATATGGCCGGAACGGGAGAGAAAAAAACGAGAGATGAGAGCACGAGTGGCATGATGGACGTGGCACGCGAAATGATATTAAAATTTATGATACGGAACATGATAATAGGATTCGCCAGAATGAAATGATACGCCGCATAGACCCAGGCTCGTTCGCAAATACGCTTTTTTTTTCTTTCATAAGTTCGATCGTGTTCGACGAATCTTTCTATTTCCATTACCGTTTTTGTGAGGATATTATTCCCTGTTCCTCCTTCTATTTGTCGCCATTTTCAATACGTGATGTTGACAATTTATTTACGAATAATTTTTACAGATCTAACGATTATTTGTGACGATACTTTGTTTATTTAATTCGATTCTTGTTCGTAAGATTACTGTGAAACCCGCCTCTCCAAATCTGAAATAGTGGAAAATTGATTAATTCAATTAGTAAATGCATGTTCTACTAGTGAAATAGTGATAGACGTACAGTTTCTCTGATAGAATAGTAAGAAAATAGTAAATTAGGCTTACTAAAGCAAATTAGTAATACGATTGACTATTATTTAGTAAATACAGTTTACTAATTCATTAGTGATATTAGACGATCGCTAATCAATTAGTACAGGACTCAGCGATCGACCAATCACAGGCGCCAGCTTCCGACCCGATACTTCCTTATTCTGCCGTTGTGATGTCAGAGGCGTGCAGTGCGAAACGGCGAATATTATTTTATAAAAGTTTTAAGGGGAAAAGCAAAAAGTGTATGAACGTTTCGTTTTCTTGTCGGTACGAATGAGATTATTACACATTATTCACGCAAAGAATTACAATCGGCTGGTGCATGAACTTATCAGCTGTGCTGACTACTAATTGTGTAGTCAAATTTTACTAATTTTTGTAGTGATCATTTTTGACTCATCGAATTAGTGATTTTTCACTAATCATTAGTGACCCACTTTTCACCAAATGAATTAGTAAAATATGACTAAAATTTATTGAAATTTCACTAATTCAGATTTAGAGAGCGGGTTATGAGGACGAAAATGATGGAACGGATCAGCGTCCTTGGCACCGATTCGTCTTGACGTTTGGTACGAAGGAATTTGTGAATTCATGAGAAGGCATACGCTAACATTAAGAAAATGGAGCGATGGCGGTGTCTCGTCGACTTATTCACTAACACAAACACACACACACACACACACACACACGCGCGTATATAAATATACACGTACATTGCCAACTTCGCAAGCATCCTTTCCATCCAAGAACTCGCTCACGACTAGAGCTAATTGCTTTTACCACTAATCGAAATTTACGAGGGTCTACGTGGTTCTCGTGCCCTCTCGTTTTCCTCATCCTTCCTCTGTTCTCTGTCTCTCCCTCTCTCTCCTCCTCTCTCCCTTCTGCCTGCCACTCGAACAGGTACGTGTATATTCAGCTGAAGAAAACTACTCTTAGCAGTATGTAGTACATACTGAGAAGAGCTACGATCCAACAGGGGGATACTTGCGAAATAATGCGAATTATTCAGAACACCGAGAAATTAACGCCGCGTATAGCGATTAAAAAATAAAAGAGAGAAAGAAGGGAAGAGACAAAAAGCAGCAGATTTCCAACGAAATGGAAATTAATATCTTGAATAATAAATTGCCAGGTTACTACACGATTATGTACGCATGAATATATGAATAATTCAATTTTACGAGCTGGATAATAATGATAATAAAATATTTAATAAATTTGCAAATTATTCCATAACTGAGTTATTAATACTCTGGCAATCGTTTTATCGTTAAAACACATTCGCTTTATACAAGGTTTTAATTATAATAACTACTGGATAATATTGCAATCTCAATAAATCATTAATGAACATTTTGGAGCGATTCGAATTAATGCCTCATCATCCCCAATTTTCATCGAGCTCTTACGCACGATTATACAATACGCCTTCGTGTAAACAAGAGATTCGTCGGTGAGAACGAGATGCCTATAAAACATCAGTGAAACGATACGGGATGGAGAAAATCTCTCGATTTTATAGATGGGCTTTATCCCTAGGGTAACGTTGCCCGAAACGAAACCGAGGAAATGATCGTAGACGTGAGATGTAGCCTCGTACGTTAGTAAGAGTGTGTTGGACCACTAGGGACGGAGGGTTGGACGAGCACTTTGTACAGCTTCACTTTGAGGTAATGCAAGATAACGCGAGAGTAAATGCGAAGGTGGCGTTGCCTCTCGTCCGCTTTTATGTTTTGCTGCTAGAACAGAGTAGATTGTGGATACGACAGACGAGCGTATTCCACACGACGGGCGGATGGAAACGTGGCTTATATGTACACTTGGAGTAACAGCTTCTGGCTTACTACGGTTTCGTTCATTGGGGGGTGAAAGATAGTTACTATATCTATATCGATGTCTCAATATCAACACGAGACAGCCGACGTCCGTTTAACACGATCAACGGTACGAGATACACACTTCTCATTATCAAAATTTCACGTAGATAAGGAAGATGGGATGAACTAAATAATTGAAGCGATCCGCACGAAAATTACGAAAGTGGAAAATGAGACGGGGATGAATCGGGGACTGATGGAAATACACGAGGGACGGACACGAGGGACAAAGATGCGTAAATTAAGCACAAGACAAGGAATCTAGCTATTTGATTCTTTTTTTTTGCTCTTTGGAGTAATTGCGAATGAAATTGCTCGGGGCTTTAGCGAAGCGTGAAATTCGCATCTCATCTCGGTGCCTTACCATTCTCCGATTCATCTCCGAGTCTATATTCTTCTGTTATAGTCGTCTTTCTCGAGGGACACGCTTTCTTTCATTTTTCTCGCTTTCCCAGGCGTCGACTCTTGACGTTACATTCATTTTCACGGCCTAGAGGGGAATGAAAATGCGTATGGCAAGGGACGAAGTTTCTCCGACATGGGAAAACCGTCATGCTACGGTACGCGTTATATTATAAACGACGCGAAACCTAACATTCGTTTATTGTCTCACTTTTTACGTATTTTTCATTTTCTTTTGGTAAAAATGAGATGCAAACTGTAGCGAGCTAGACTTTTTCGAATTAAAGTTGGCAAAGTTATAATGCTATTTATGTGTCGTGGGCGTCTCGTTATTCGAAAGTTTTCCAAGCATTATATCCAGAAAAATTAACTACGAAAATTTCACAACTGCGAAAATGCTTTTTGACGTTTACAAACCTGCGCAAATACAGAAAGACGAAAATGGAATACGAAAGCTTCTTTTTTTCTTTATACGAATCTCCGAAAAATGTCATGTTTGTTTGTTACATACTGCAAGAGTTCCAGAAAATATTTCTGATCGTGGAACGAAATATGTCACGTGAATAGGACAAAAATAAAACTTGTGAATTGGATATTTACTGCGTCGTAAAATTTGTCCATCGCTATGGTACATGTTACCAATCGAAACGAGGAATACGTGACGGACAAGGAGAAAATAAGGTTGGAACGATACAAGGGATAACGTAATATTGTTCCATGTCATGTATTAACATTCTAAATCCAAGACATACTTAAGAGTCAGATTCGAAAAAGCGATTCGTATTCTCTTCGAAATTGAGCAACCGATCGCATTAAAATTTTGAAGGCATCTAAAGAATTATAACAAAAAGTGATTAAACGTTGTATTTTTCCAAAATTGTTGCTATAATTCTCTAGGTACCCTCAAAACTTTAACATCTCAGCGCCGGAGAAAGTACGAATGGCGTTTTCGAATTACTAGTCGCCTGCAACACTATTATCAAAATTTTGGAAAATAAATACTTAGAGCCACTTTTTGCCATAATTTTCTAGATACCCTCAAAATTTTAAGGCGATTGGTAGCTCAGTGCCGGAGAAATTACGAATCCCGTTTTCGAATCGTTCGTCGCCTGGAACACTGACTCGCTATTAACTCGTTTCTTGGCACAGTTAATGTTTTTTTTTGCATTCGTCAGAGGACTACGAACAGGGTCAGGTAGGATCGATTCTTGCCACGAGTTTGCGGTCAATAGAAAATTTCTATTACTTCCATCCTTTTTTCTCTCGTTCTCTCGCTCTTACCTCCTCGCGCTTTTCTAGGTCCTTGCCTGTATTGCGCTTCCTGGTACAACCTACAATATTGTTTACTCGCACGCGATGACAAACGTAGGTGGACAGACCGATCAATAAATTCAGGAACGATATAAACTGTTAACTTGCTACTAGTATATTTTGTCTATATATATACACACTATTTTTCCAGCTGATTTCACATCAACCAGGCGGACGACAGTTATTGGAAAATAACGTGTCATGTTTCGGTATTTAGAAAATTGATTGAGTATTTTTGTCCTGCAATAAACATGTATAAAATAATATTGGTTTAATTTTCTTTTTTTTTAATATTAATGAAAATTTGATTGTTTCATTCCCATTTGCCACGGTAGATTTCATATATGATCGAGGACTATCTCAATATCGAAGTGTCACGACTGTCACCGAGCTGTTCCGAAAATACAGGAAAAGTTTTTATTTTTGATCATTTTTTTTTTCTGGCTTCCACATATAAATCTCTAGGGCGTCATGTGCGACCACCGTGCGCTTCTACTCGGGGGATTTTATCGAACTTATTCATATGTGTGTGTATGTATAATATATCAGATTTGCTTGCACCTCTGAGCCTGGCATATTGAATGAATTATCGAAAGAAAATTCACGCGCAATGATCCGTGAGTGGAAAATTGACAAAGTTGTCTCACAAGAGAAAATGTATATTTTTTTTTCTTCATAGTTACAATTTTATTTATCTGTCCTACAATTGCAATCGCAAAATGGAACGAAATAACTGTGACGTTATGTCTTGCTGCATATTGAGTGAATTATCGAAAGAAAATTCACGTGTCATTTCCTTGAGGGGAGAATTGACAAGTTTGTCTCACAAGAAAAATTGAACATGTTTTTTCATAGCTTAAATTTAATTCAGCACTGAAAATATTTATTTTAAGAATAAGAATAGATGAAACATTGCAACAAATAAAATTATAAAAAGAAAATTCACGTGCCATTGTTCTTGAGTGGAAAATTGACAAGTTTGTCTCACAAGAAAAATTGTACATTTTTTTTCATAGCTTAAATTTAATTCAGCACTGAAAATATTTATCTTAAGAATAAGAGTAGATGAAACATTGCAACAAATAAAATTATAACAAGAAAATTCACGTGCCATTATTCTTGAGTGGAAAATCGACAAATTTGTCTCACAAGAAAAATTGAATATTTTTTTTCATAGCTTAAATTTAATTCCGCACTGGAAATATTTATCTTAAGAACAAGAATAGATGAAATATTGCAACAAATAAAATTATAAAAAGAAAATTCACGTGCCATTATCCTTGAGTGGAAAATCGACAAATTTGTCTCACAAGAAAAATTAAGCATTTTTTTTCATAGCTTAAATTTAATTCCGCACTGGAAATATTTATCTTAAGAACGAAAATAGATGAAACGTTGCAACGAAGAAAATTGCAAAAACTGTCCTACAATCGTAATCCCAAAATCCTACCGTGGAACAAAGAAACTGCGATGTTATTTCTTGCTGCATTCCCTCCGTTGAAAATGATCGACGACTCGTTACTTCCGGCAATACAATCTTCCCGCTTGATCCATTAGCTCCCACTCGATCTTGCTTTAAATTAATCGTTAATTAATTGATTATTATTTTCCCTTAATTACATTTTTCAAAAGACTTTCATTCGACTCATTTCAATCGAAGCTTTAAATTCCTCGCCTTTTTTTTATTCGTAAAATAAAACTCGTAATCTGTCTATCATTTTCCACCCTCGATATTTTTGCAAACGAAAAAAAGTACGAATGGAAATTTATTATCGGGACAACACGATCGTATCCGCGCACAAAGTTTTCCCGCCGAGACGTAACGCGCTTGATTAAAGTGTCTGCGCAACCCGCTATGCTCGTCGGGTTGCGGAACGCGACTGAAATCGGCGAGATTCCGCGGGTTGGACGCGCGAGTTGATAGAGGACCATGCTTCGCGCTTACATCACTCGCGAGCCGCGCATGTTCGTATATATAGCGTGACGTGCCGCGTAGGAAACGTGTGCACGCGGTTCCTCTCGTTGCGTTCTTCTCCATCTCGTTCTTCATTCCCATCAACAAAATGACAAAGGCATAACTCGGTTCACCAGTCCGTCGCGACAAAGACGCGCCAACAATCTACAAGATACAAACTTCTTTTTCATGAACCAATTTTTGTTCATAATAACAAAACAAAAAAAAGAATTTAAACAAGCCGCAAGGAACTTTGCGATTTTTTTTCGATGATAATCCACGGAATATTTCAAATTTAAATATCGATGGATTAAAATTGGATTTATCGCGTGAAAAACATTAATATTTATAAACGATAAAATTAATTTGTGGTTGGTTGATGGTTTATTACCGATTTGTTTCGTGACGATTTATTCGCTTTCGAATCAACGCTCATTATCGTCTCGACGAGCTCTCGACTGCGGCGAGTTTGGCCTATGTATAATTATGCGAAGGTCTACGTGCTCTATCGGTATACGACTACGTGTACGGGCATAATGCAACATACCCGGCATTACCGCTGACTCAGAGGAAACTTGTCCACGGTTAATGGTGTGACTGCTCGAAACTCGAATTTACAACCGACCTATATCACCATCGACCGGATTAGAATCAGTTACGGGAGTGATAAACTAAATTAGGCGAACATTTTCAAAAATCCCACTCATTTTTCGATTAACATAATTAAATTAACAAATTAATTAAACGCATCGATCTCCAAGCGACGATCGAACGAGACTTTTCTCTTTCCAAGATTCTTATCTCTGGAATAAATATATCCCACAATTTCGTACACCGAGAGATTCAGCAACGCGATATCTCGACGAGGCGACTTCGCGAATCTTTAATTAGAGCTTTCACCGTCGACTCGATACACAAAGACGTGAAATACTCGAGCTTGAGAAATAAATTTGCGAATATACGAATGAGCGAAATTCTATAAAATATACATAAATTCATCGGATTAATTAACACCGTGCGTAAATTAACGAAACAATTTATCAATTAACAAATTACTCAATTAATTACCCGATTCGAAATTCCCCGTGTATGGAATGAAATGTTCGACGAATTGAAGGAACCGCTAATTCTTCGAACAAATTTCACAAATAATTAATTCGTACGAGTGAACATTGCGTGTATTTGTCTCTTCGATTGCAGTTGAATCAATATGTATAGCCTCGTATAACGAATCTCGTCACCTGCCCACGTCAGACATTGCGAAATTGGTCCTCTCGACGAGCGGAATCTATTACAGGGGATATGCAATCGTGCGGTTGTCCTGCGGATTTACCGTAATTCTGAAGCGAGAATCCTAGATAGAACTCTCACGTATCTATATATAAGCCTATATATATTTATATATAACTATAGCCTGTATATCTATATATATAGTAGAGGGTTTGAAATTAGTAATACTCAATAACATGCTCATCGCGTGCGAGTCGCGGTGTTGGCTCGCATCGCACACGTGTGTCTCTGACCAAGCGTACACGTTCTCGCGTTAAATTCATTCGATTGAAACGTCGATATTAAACGCGTTCGCATCGTCTGTTATTAATTAAACAATAGATTGGCCCGCATGATCCATTCGAGATTTAATTGGCATTCGCTATACGCGTTTACACACAGGAACAGGTTAAAATCTATAAATATACCAATTATGGAAGCCGGTGTAGACACTGCAGTCGTTAAAATTTCATGTACTAGCGTTTATCGTTATACCGTTACGAGGTTCATCGTGAAACGTAAAATTTAAATTGGCCGAACTGTTTTCCAACGGAGAAAGATCGAGTGTTATCATTGCAAACAGAGGGGAGGTTCGATTAATTTTATCGACTTGGACGAGCCGGATATAAAAAGGGGAAATTCTTGCGTACTTAGCGTTTTTTTTTTATTGTCGATACTTTCGTCGTTTTTATAAACCCATGGCCTCAGTCTCTCAATGGGTTTTGTCGATCGGGGTTGAAAAGCGGAGGCAAAAAATTGCTCGAAGAAGTCGCGATAACGAAGAAACCACACGCTATATACACGTGGATATTCTTATCTTCGTTTTTTTTCTTTTCTTTTCATTCCTTTCCTTTCCAAGAGACACTTTTCCACTGGCACAAAACCACCCTCCGCCGGTCGATCTGCTTTTTTAGTTGAGACGATGTCGGTCGAGTGGCTTCGTCATCTTTTAGGTCGACGTGTTTATATTGTAACGCGATTCTACGTCGAGGAATTGGAGAATATACGAGTTTGAGTATTTTACGACTCGCCACATTTTTATGCGACATCTATACGACGTAATTAAACGATTAATTTATATGACGTAGGGATAAATGTATTTACGATGTAACTATAAATAATCGTGTTTAATTATGACCCATCGTTCCAATAAAATTATTCAGTTAATAATTGAAAAAGTTCATTTTTGTTTTTATGACTTATCGCTTTTTAGGGCTGAAAATCTGAAGTATTTTGTAGTTCGGCGAATTTTTTAAATCGTGCATTGACTGCCATCTGTCGGAGGGATGAAGCAAAATCGATTGAGGAATTTCGTCCTTATGCCAAAACTCGTGGAAGATAAGAGAAGAGGGTTGTCACACCGACGTGAGGAAAGTCGGAGATTCACAATGCTGGCAATTATTTAATTACAGTATTATTATTATTATTACGATTCACCGTTCCATCGATAATGTCGATAACATTAGCTCGTTTTTTTAAATCCATAAAAAAAAACGTCGTCTCGTTTATAAAAAATAAAATAACAACAATATTTCGAATAATCACTTTTATTTTGTTCCTTATCGATATTAAATAACGTAATTACGGTAGGGGTATATATTTTACATGGAAAATTCTGATCTCACCCTTCTGAACGCACATATAAGTCATACCAAAACTCTGATCCGACGAATCTACGCTTTTCACCATTTTTCTTCGTCATCAACTATCCTCACTCTTCATACTCGAGCTCTTTTCTAAATAGTTATTACATAGCAATCATCTAACAAAGGTTGGCGATATACACGAGATAACTTATCCTCAGATACGAGAGATGAAAAATCCTCTCAATTTTTTAAATTTCCCGCGCGTTCTTTTTTAGTGTGTGTTCGTGATTTCAATCGGTCAAATTTCTTTCTTCTTTGATGACAAACTCGACTAACGCGCTTTTCTTTTACACAATAACATTATATAGCATTTTATAGCGCTCTTATGCGAACCACAGCGATTTTCAAAACACAAGTTTGTTTTTTCTTTTTGCTTTTTTTCCTTCTTTCGCTTTTTCTTTTTTTTTTATACAGGATGTTCCGAGAGATACATGCCAGGATTCGAGGGTAATAACTCTCGATTACCTTACCGACGAACATCCCACGCGTACTCGCGCGATATAATTTATACATGTATATATAAACGCTTGTTTATATATACATATATATATTTATATACATAGGCCATTTCCTCCTATCTAAGAATTTGAAAGTCTAACTAAAAAAGCATAGAGTAAAATGCGCAGTGTCGAAATCGTTTTTTTCTTCTTCTTCTTCTTCTTCTTATTTTTTTGTCACCTCTCATATTTGTTTAAATACTTTTGTTCTTATATTCTCACTTCATTCTCTTTTTTTCGTTAACTATTTTTAGTGCAAATATTCCGTCGACTGAAGCAGTGATTTAAGTTTTTCCTTTTTTCTTCTCTCATCTCGAGTTCTTATTCTCGCTCTATCGTGTACGGAATTCAAAATAGTACATATTGTTTTTTTTTTTTGGTTTTTGTAAGAGATACGTCGAAAGATCGCGAACAATTTTCACGATACAGAAGAATCGGCCGTGTTAATTCGAGAAACGATTAGTGGAAGGGAAGAGACAGTCTGATGGAAGTGCGTTGAATAGTTTCTTCAACCTGGAACTATCATCGTTATACATAGATGAAAAGAAAACAAGTTTCTACCTGTCGTCGTCTATCTCTGTATCATCGTTCTACATCGTTTTTTTTTTTTTTATTAATTTTCATTTTTAATCTTAATGTACTCCTTGTGTTTGAATGCTTCGCCTCGTTGGAGGACTTTCATATCTGAATGGAAGATTCTACGACTCGTCTAGCGTCTGGGGTACAGGCACTGTTCTTTCACAGAGTAATAGTGTTTTATTTTTTTTTGCTTTGTTTTTTCCCCTCCTCCTTCGCTCTTCTTTAATTCACATCACAATGTGAGACGTAAAATTCTAACAATTCGCCTCGTCACGAACAATTAAAATATTCTTTTCAATTTTATCGGCTTAGATTTACGCAGGAGGTGGTCATTCATCGATTTATTTTTGTTTTCATATTTCCTCTCGATCGACGTAAACGTTTTTTTTTGTTTCATTCGAGTTTTTGGTTTATACATCAGTCACAAAATCGCGATGAAATCAAACCACAGGCAAGCTGTTAATCTGTCGGAAATACAAGTGCGCGATAATTTCAAATTAAATCGCAAGGAATTTCGTTAAATAAATAAGAATTAAAAATAAAACAATGTTTAGCTAAGCCTGCTTCGCTCTTAAAAATGTTGCTCGTTTACTTATGGAAAAGGATCCTGCTTAAAAAGTAACGCGCCGTCGTCCCTGCCGACGGTTTTACATTCATTTAATTTCCGTTCGTATTTCTCTCGTTTCTACGTTCAGGATTTCGGTGACTCGATCCATCGTCGACCGTACAAGACTCAACAATTCAATCGATCGATCCGTATTCGATGCTGGAAGGTGCGCGATTAATGCGGGGCAGTATTATATACCACGTAGAGAATATACTTAACGAGTATATAAGTACAGTGGAATTGTGATAAATATATACGAGAAGAGAAACGAGAGCCACCAACTTTTTTTCACCCTTCGTTATTAGTACTATATCGTATATCACCGATGAACGTGTTTTTTTTTTACTTTTTTTGTGTCTCTCGTTTTTTTTTTTTTTTTTTTTTAAGTATAACACACCGAATAGACAAACGAAGAGCTTGCAATTTGTTTACTGTATTTTTTGTTCATCCATGCATCTCGTACCCTCGCGACGATACCAAAACTTTTGCTCACTCACGGGTCGCACCTTCGGTGACGAAAAATCGAAGCAAGCGCCTCGACGCTTAAAGCTAGAATGAATTTATATAAATTGGGTTTTAAATTAATGATTAATGAACCTTCCGGAGTTAATACGTAGATTAACGTTATTTAGTCAAGCTTAAAGTTTTAAAGGGGGATTACAATTTATTATAGGTTTTGGGGGATTTAGTTTTTCTTCTTCTTCTTTTTCTTCGTTCTCTTTTTTTGGGGAAAGACTAGATTTAGGCAAGATTCATTTTTTCCGTTCTAATTATAATTATCTTTCTCTCCAGTTTTCTCTATCTCTCGTTCTCTCTTTCTTATTCTCACGTTTTCATGCACACTTACAATTCTAATTATGTCCTCTCCTACTATTTATCACTAACTCTTAATCTCACTCGCTCGCTGTCATTCTCAATGTGACTTAATCATCGTGGACTGACTGGAGAATTGAATTTTCTTCATACGAATATTATAGTTCAGCATTGTAATGACCTTTTTTCGTGCCAACTAAAAATGAATAAAAGAATGCCAGTTTTTCATCTTACAAGTATCAATGGTCGTCAATCATTCTTCTCATCCAATATCGTTGAATTACATTGTAAACTCACTCGCCTCTGTCGCTTCTCGTACCATGAATTAATCTTCCTCATTCATTCAATTCTATCGCATCATCGACTCTCCCACTTCAAATACATCGTCCTTTCAATCAACAGTTGTATAGAACTAGGATAATAATATTGCCGTAATTAATTGCCCTATAATTTCGTTCGTTCCCGAAAAACAGTGGCCAACACGTATATATAGGCTCTCGCGATTTTGCAGTAACTCGAGAGCGAGCTGATGGAGCGGACCAATATGTAAAACTCGTAGTCATTCTCTCATAAGACGTACACCTACCGTTTCTCATCGCTTCACTCTTCTAACATCCTCTGGAAGCTTGAGTGACGAGTTTTCAAATGAATGATTCATGAAATCGCATCGTCGAGAGACTCATGAATATCTTCTTGATACGTGGCTCCTCGCGGAAGCTCAAACAGGAAGGATCATTTTCAGACGAAGGAAAAATATGCATAATACAGTAATTTTTCCTCTCTAACACGGTCAACGTAAACTAAGAAAAAAAACGTACAAAAAATCTTATAGGTCACGGGGTGAAAGACATTGCGCGGAGCGACCGTTGCATCGAACGAAAAATATCGCAAAACCAGGAGAGAAGACTTTAAATCTGCTTGCTTCACCCTTCAACGATTCTTTTTTTGGTATTTTTTTTTGGATCCGTACTTATAGTTGCTGCAATTTCCGAGAGACTCTAACGAGAGCAGCCTCTCCGATCATAATTATCTTTTTTAGACTCGCGGCTAATGCGCGTTCTCTCCTCAATCGTCCCAGGTTGGAAAACTGTCTTGGGCAACGAAGAGCGCTTTGGTCTTGGTTTGAGATTGCGTCGTTTCGCTCGTTGCGTAACTCGGCGAACCACCGAAATTCGTACTACCGAATACCGGCTGACCAAAGGCGTCCAGTTGCTGACCCTCGTAAATGCTACGATCTTGAGTTCCGTATTCCGGCGGTTGTGCGGACGCCGAGTGCTCGGTAACGGTGAGCTCTATGTTACCGGCGTTGCCACTGACGTCAATATTTTCTGGATTATTCTCCTCGAGGCTACTGTGCTTTATGCCATAGTAGAAGTACATCACAAAACCTGGAAAAACAGCAAGTTGATTAAATCCGGGCCTAGGGAAGAATACTCATTTTTAACCTTTTGAGCTCTAAAGACGCATATAAGTGTCAGCCTATGCATCTGCGGACCACATAAGCTTGAAAGTACTCAGGTCTCAAAGGGTTAAGATGAAGAGCATGATTTACCTAGAGTCATCCAGATTGTAAATCTAACGAGAGTCAGAATGCTGAGTTTGAAGATAAGATAGATATTGACAGTGACAGCGACTGCTGGAACGAAGGGAAGGCCTGGTGTCATGAACATCAGGGTACTCCTAAAAAATCATTAAGAAAAACAATATTGAGAACCAGAGGAACTTTGAAAATAAGAATCGTATCCAAGAATGGAAGTTATCAATTTCAATTACCTATTTTGCGGTTTCCTGCTGATCGCAAGAAGAACACCGATAATTGCAAAAAGACAGATGAAGAGCAAGGTCGTCGTAAACGTTCCCATATCGCCTGATCAAAAAACAAACATTTTAAGGATCGATGATCGTTTAGTTTTCTTTGTTTCGAGAAAGAAACGAGAGGAAAAGAAACTCACCCATTCCACATACGATTATTATGTCAAAGATGAAAATAAGTAGATACAAGATTCCAACCATCTTCATGACGTAACGTCCGGAAGCGTCGGTCGCGGGTCCTCTGTCTACCCAAGGAAAAATAGCAGGGCACAGATACTGCGCAGCCTGAAAAATTCGATACTCTTCAAAACACTTCGTAGGATCGTAATCCAGACAAATCGGACAGTGTCCTGACATCCGCGATGTCAGAACGACGTTATTAACTTTGCGGTGTGGTGGAGCGAGTTCGAAAGTGTCTTTTTTCTCACCTGGAGTCGTCGTTGGAGGTAATTCAACGGTGGTCCTATAATTGGCGTCGCTCCCGGATATTGATGAGCACTTCCACAACTGGACGCGGCAGCGGCCGCGTGCACGCTACCGTAAAATTTATTCTCCGTTCTATCGCTGACCAAATACTGATCGTCCTTGCCTAAACCAACATCATCCTCCTCACCGCCGTAAGTATCATCCGACTCGGGCGACGAGCTGTTTGCTCTCCTGACACGTCTGACCATCACTCTTTGTCCATTGTTGGTCGACGTTACCTCCGACTGAGCCGCCTGCACAGAATGCAACGCGGTCGTCAATTGGTCGGGTCTGAGCTCTTTGCCATAGCTCACTTGACCATTGCCTTGAATCTCTTTGGTCGGTGTTCTGCACGGTGTGCGAAGGCTTTGAGGCAAGAGTTCAACGAGATTCGTCGAGTGAGGCTGATAACGAAGGATCAGGACGCACGTTGATACCAATGTGTAGGCTAACAGGGTACCTGAAATTATGGAAATTATAGAACTGTCATCATGAGGAAATTATTGTTCCGCGGGAAGCGAACGTGACACTAGTGCTTACCTATGGACATCATTTCTACTAGAACCTCCAGACGTATAAGAAGTGCTGCACACGCTGCAGCGACACCGGAAGTCAGAGTTGCTAGAGCAGGTGTTCCTGTCACGGGCCATACTTGGCTCAAAGTCCTGAAAAACAGTTCAAGGGTTGGAAGACAGAACCGGGTGGATCTTAACGTAATAATTTCTTACCGGAATATGAGGCCGTCCTGTGCCATTGCGTAGACTATTCTGGGCATAGGGAACATACTACCGAACATAGAGACCGTCAACCCAGCCAGTGCTCCAACTGCTACGATGTATTTGCACTTGTAGGCTCCGACGTAATTGAACATCTCGACAAGAGCGGAGTCCTGATCGATCTGGTCGTATGGAACTGCACATAGTAGAGTGAAACAAAATGTGTCATCATCATATTCATTGGATTAAAACTCAATGAATGTTAAAAATACGACTCGACCAACCGATCAGGGTTAACACCATGCTGGTTGTGACATAGGCGACCAGAATTATGACCAACGACGAAACTATCGCCAGAGGAATACTCCTCTTGGGGTTCGTTGCTTCCTCCCCCGTCGTAGCTATTATATCGAATCCGATAAATGCGTAGAAACAGGTCGCTGCTCCCGTAAAAACCTGGAATCAAACGAGCCCGAATTGGAACAAAGAAAGCAACAATACAAAATTGAAATACGAATGACGTATTCACGCGGAGTTGAGTCAGTTGAAATAGAGAGAAGGTCGCTCTTGGTCGTGGGATGTCTCGTGGTGGAAACAAGGCTGACGCAAGCTCGGAATTTTGCTCTATACAGTACTAGGATACTAGAAACAGTTCCTGGGTATGTATATATCGTCAATGCGGAAAAAGGATTGACTCGAAAGTGGGTGAGCGTATGCCCATCCACATAAATCCGCTTTGTCGCCGTTGGGGTACCACGTTATAGCTTTACCACGTAACCAAGCTCGCTGAACTTGTTTGGCATTGCACCAAACGCGCTTAATCCATAAAGGACAAGCCTCCATGATACCTCGAGCGCGATCGAAACGTTAACTAATTAAGTCAACGTATCAATTTTCTTGTTAACTGGAAAACGGATAATAACGCCGGACTCGGAACAGCCGACGATTAACGAGGTCTCCTTTTACAACGAAACTAGAGAAAGACGAAAACCTCTGGGATACAAAGAATCTAGTAAATCAGTGAACTTTCTACCAGCATACGTCTTCCTACTTTCTAAGTAGGAGCAGAGACGTTAGGCAATTCGAAAGTTAAGATAACTGTGAAATAAAACATTTGGAAAACTTGGAATCTTTAAATTTGTTACCAAGCGCAGTGATTGACAATATTTATAGCGACTACTTTTCAATAGATGGAGACCCAACAGCGCGAATCACTTTTTGAATAATGAACAAAGGAACGGATTTTTTCATCCGGAGGTTTGCGTTAAAGGATGATTTCGTTATAGCTCGAGAATTCCCACGGAAAGAGGAAAATCGAGTTCGAAGTAAGAGAGGGTTGTCTATGAAGTTCACCCTTTATTCTCAATATCATCCTTGTCCCTCTACCATCGTCCTCCTCGAGTCTTTAGCAACGACTTCCCTGGCCGAGATCCGATGTCAATGCTGCACCATCGAGCCATCCGGGTCTTCTCACCCGAGTTTTCCAAAGGTCAAAGGAAAGGCCGGCTGCTGATGGCCCCGTCTTGCTCTAGATTCGTGCGAAATAAGATTTCTGAAAGAAGCTGGGACGCACCCTCGCGCGTATGGTAGGACAGCATTAACCGATATTCTATTTCTGCTTTTCTCTTTTCTTAAAGGCAAACGTGATAGAGACCAGTGCGAATGTACCCATCGCGGAACAAATGACATTGCCAACTGACGTGTTTCTTCACACCTGTTTCCTCCACCGGGAATTACGTATCTATTTCCGTATATTTTACTCGCCTTAGATGTTTTCTTTGCTCCCTGATGTATACGATGCACGTTCGGGTTTTTGCCTCTCTAGAATCTATGTTTTTATTAACGTCATTTTCTCTCTCTCTCTCTCTCTCTCTCTCTCTCTCTCTCTCTCTCTTTTGCTCAGCCATCCGTCTATTTCCGTTATATCACTCCTATGCGGGAAAAATGAGGTGTGCACTCTTCGCAACGAGGTCACATTTTTACGTTTTTTGTACAATTTTTTCCTTTCCCGCAAGATGGATAAAAGTAAAAGAAAAGTGTGGTTCGCAGGTGTCACATGGCTAGAAGAAGACTCTTTTTTCCTTTGAGATGCGCAACGTCCACCGCGATAGACCTTATTCATCTTTCGCCTCGTGGGCTATCTTTTTCGTCGCTATATTTTCTCGACGACGATGTAATGAGAGGGCCAGTGGGGATTGGGATGATCGGTTAGTGAAGAAACGAGAATGGGCGAACGAGCTCGATTGATACGTGACTACGTCCCGAAGGTAGAATATTATGATTAGAATCAGTAGGCTACTGATTACTGAGAATCAAACTGTAACAACCTTTCCCTCCTACAATCTTAACAAGCTCACAGTCTCCCGAACCCTCGAAGAAAATCGTCGACTTCACAGAAAAAATGTCTCCCCTCGTTCGTGCGACCCTTCTTGATTATTTTTCTTGGGAGGAAGATGATGACAAGGGAGATTCGGAAAATACAACGCAATCGCAAAATCGCAAGAACAGCTTTTTCTTTGTTGGTCAAGGGGAGGAAATTGTCCAATTGGCCGATTCGTTGGGATTCTACTCGATTTTTCTGTTGTCTTTGGAATTGGTGCAAATGGATTGAAAACATATATATATATACATATTTATAACAAAGAGCATATATATATAACACATTTACAGATTAAGGGCAGCAATCGAGTACCGGTAACCTTTCACCCGATCTTAGTTTCTCATCATCGTCCTCGGGTACTCTTTAATTAGGAAAATTGATAGTCGAATGCATCTGTCCCCTGCTATTTTCACAATGGGGCGGAAATGATTCTCGTGATTTCGAGACCCTTTCAAAGTGACAATTGAGCTCGCTCGTACAACTCTATTATTAGCCCGATCTCTTATTTGAGATGAATGCTATACCGAAGTTATATACGGATATGTACCGTAAGTATTTCACTGGATTGTGATGTGCTTCCAGCGTTTTCTTCCAATGACACAGCTATTCATGGCCGAATAAACATCGATATCTGGAGTGAATTGACAAATTAATGATATGTGCTATATCGAAACGAGTGAGAAGGAAACGACATCTCTCGCGGATCGATTGTAAGAGAGATTTGAATATTCGATTGAGTTCACCTCCGTGGAGATTTCCTCACTATTACTTCCGTCTCTGCTCTCTTTGTACCGACGAACTTTGCATTGAGTGTGTTAAGCATCGATTCGAATTCAAGTATTCACATATTCAATTTAAATAAAATGTTTTGGCTAATTCGACAATTATGGAAAAGATTAATTCTATTTAATTAAATGTAAGGAACAAATTTTTTAATTTGTGGATTGAAATAATTTTTTTATTTATTTCGTCCCACAAATCTATATTTGTCGACGTATTATAAATAAAAAGTTTGCATGTGACGTACTAGAAATATTCTCGTAGCTTTGGACACTTACGGACAAAGGTCCCGTGTTGAAAAAAAGCGATGGGTTGCAGTTTGTCCAAAGGTCGAGTGGATTGCGCACTAGAGAGTTCAAAGGAGGCCTCGTAGATATAACTCGAAGACTCTCTTTACTCTGCTCTCGATCATCCTAGCTATAGTGAGAGGAACAAGATAGTACGAGTTTTGGTCCAACTTGCACACGAGTGGCCACTGGACGATACCGGTAGTCCTTCAATTCGACAAGATCCTTTTTTCAAAAATAAACTATAAACCTCTAATTTACTGTACTACTTGATTCTCCCTTCGCACTTTCGTGAAAGCGATGTTTCAAGGAGTCAAGTAACTTCTCGTCTAGCTTTTTAAGCGATCCGTTGGACTTAATGAAAAAAAAATCATATCCGTCAGCTCGCGAATGAGCAAAACTACCCTGCACGTCACCAGTATGCACACACACGATAGAAACCGGAAGAACGTGTGATTTCTGGATGTGACATCAAAGCAGTGGATAAGAGGTGTTAAAGGAGTTAAACCAGAATCGGAAGGGTTGAATTCGTACCAAAATTTCTGTGGGAAATATGGAAGGTCCAGCTTTCGCAGAATGTCATTCCGCCTGGACACGAGAGTTTGACCGAGTGGCCTGAAGAAGATTTACAGAGCGAGGGGTGAAGTGTCTCCTAACTTTGTCAAGGCGGTGACTTCGGATCTCAATTTAGCCGGGTGACCCGATCTTTGATCTAACACACTCGAGGCTGACTACTGTCGAGTTTCCTGTCGCGACGCTGAAAGGGATTGATGAAAATTGTATTTGACATTATGACAACTGTACAGATGGGACAGATTGTGTGAAAAATATTGGAGTTATTTAAATACGTGACGGTACGACCGCAAACAATATCGAGAACAGCATTTTTTATAAATATTTATTCGCAAAATGTGGAAATATGGTAAAGTTCGATGGCACGAAAAACGCTTGCGCTCTCTCTCTCTCTCTCTCTCTCTCTCTCTTCCTCGCCCTTTATCATCATCGACTGCATTCGTACGCGTGAATAAACGGAACGAGTTGCGCATAAATAACTTATAAGCCGGATGCACCGACTCATAAATAATAAATGTGCGTTTCTCTTCGTATCTATTCTGTTTTTCTCTCTCTCTGTTTTTATACAAATATTATACACGAATGGATCGCTCTCATGGATTTTACGTGTGCAGTTACATGGTAGTAAATCTTGTAAACGATACAGATGACCCAAAACGGTTTTCTGATGGACGAGTACGAAGGAAAGTTCGTCGATAAGAAAAGTGTCGTCAGTTTATTGGAAACTGTGAGCATTTTTCTATCTCGAGGACAAAGTTTCTCCTGGTATTGCGTTACAATGTTCGAATTCGTAATTTTTCATCCCTCAACTACATAATACTTTCATTTCTTTCCGTGTGGTGTGAATAACACGATTCAGAAAAGAAATCGTGTTACGAACCTTTTTTTGCTACTTTCGCCTCGATATTTCCCGAACTTCTTCGTAAAAAAGATATTTCAATTTGTATCACGTCTCGAGAAGAGCTTCGGGGCTACGGGTATACGCGCAACAATGAAAGATCATTCCTGAATCTTCGCGAGAAAAAATCTTTTTCTCGTCGGCCTGAGGTTCGACGTAAATTTGAGGTTGAAGAATTTTCTTTTCGCGAAAACTCGTAAAATTGTTTATCGTAACGAGACGATACGTTACAATAAAATTCACGTTATTAATAATAAAATTAGCGAATTTTATTTTCTCTAGTAAAATGAGAAACTGGGAGATAATTTCGCATAAGATGTTAATGCCAATGAAAACTTGATGGAAAAATTCTCTGGAGAATGGAATTTGATGAGATGATGCGAGAAAATGTCAAAATCTTTCATACGGAACATACGTCGCGCAGGAGATGATAATCCTCTTCAGGATGAGACGAAGAACCCCAACACCTTTCTAGAATCGCTTCCACGCACGCGAAGGAAGATGGAACAGAAAGAATCCGAGATGAAGATGGCTTTGACCCAAATTCCCTCTCGGCGTGTGCGAAACTGTCAGGTTGACTTATCCCGCGATTCCTCGTCGCAAGAAGATGTTCGAAAAGCTCCCCTTCTATCGTATAAATATATATACATATATATCGTCCTCAACAACGATGAAGACGTCGAGCGAAAATCGTCGTATATGAAATGAACGCTTGTATACACAGCATTAGTTTGACGTGTTTGGAAGCGAAGACATTAATTTCGCGATGTGAGAGAAGGACCGTGTGTATTTTCACAACAGGGATAAATGACAACGTTGGCGAGAACCAAGGTGTGTTTTCTTTTTTCATACAAGTGCTTTTAACACCGAGGCCGTGGGCGTTTGGATTTCTGTCGTATATATTTCCATTACAAAGTCGTATCGATCTCCCCAGGAGATACGAGGTCAGAAAATGCAGACGTGGAGAACGAAAACTCGTAATTTTTCATCGACGTTTTCCCTTCCATCATTATTTAAAAACCACGTTTCTCCGATCGTCAGAGGACTCGGAAAATTCCAAATCTGTCCAACCTTCATCTAGCAAACCCATTTTTCATGAACCATCCATGAATCTCGTCGTCGAATCGATTTATCTCGTCCGTCATGATTTTTGAAGTAGTACGAGTCGTCCTGTGGTCAGACGCTGACTCGTACTACTTGCAAAATATTTAAATATTTTTCCACCGTAAAATCTCCGATAGTTTTGCGTTAAATATGTAATCAATGATATATAAATGTCATTTGTCATCGTGGCTAGCACTGCACTAAATGATTTCCTTTCCCATCTTTTATTCCTCGAACCAAGAGTAGAAATTGACCGGAACATTCTACGTGATTCATCCCACCCTGACGTCAGCCATTCTCATACATATCTATACTTTCGTACGTTCAGTACACGTACAAAGTTTAGTATAACCAAGAGAAACGATAGGGCGAGTGTTGGAGACAGACAAAAAGGAGCGAGTGACTGAGACAGAGAGGGCGAGCTTAATTTATAGCTGGCAGACCCTTTCTCTCATTCCTTCCCTGTTCTTACTCTCTATCGTCTTCCACATCTCACATCCTGAGAGAAATTCTCCCTCTCGAAGATTTATTGTCCAGCCCACCAAAACTATTCCCACCCTGTTCCTCGCTATTGATTACTCAACAGGCGTGTACGTAGTGATTCGAAATCATCGGGTATCGTCAAACTTCTGTTGATCGAAAGGTACGAAGCGAAATCAGTTGTCAACTGTAACGAGACACGCTTTTCATACGCAAACTACGATGTGGTCGTTTATAATACAATGATATTTGCCATTTCGTGTGTACTTCGTAAACATATCGCATGTTCTCTCACTTTGTTTTCTCTTCCCTCATGGTTTCGCGAGTTCCCTAGGTATCTTCACTCCCTCTGTATATTTCTCTATCTCTCTTCCTTTCTCGCGATACGACCCTCTTCGACGATCTCTTCCTTCTCATTCTCCTCGCACAGTCGAGACCACGGGCCACAATCTCACCCAGCCTTGAGGCTACCTATGCATATATACATTCACAAATCTATATATATATATAGCTCAGCAAGACGTCCGAGATCGTGCAACAAGTTTGCCATTGTTTCATGTCATGGTACACTGCCTTGACGCGGCGCATAGGCGAACCTCGTGGAAATACTTTCGACCACGAGACCACCCTTCACCCTCCACCTAGTCGTTAGAAATCTCCGATTGTCTCTCTCCCTCTCTCGTACCGTTAGCATTGGCATCATCGTCGAGTGACGTATACGCCGCGACATCCGCTAGTCGGAACAGGGCGAGGCCCTTTTCTCTTTCTCCGCTCTTCGTAAAAGCTCAACCTCCCGAGGCTCACCGTGTCATTCACCACGACCCACGATCCCTACGTATCCAAGCTCCTATTGTCCCATAGGATTTGTAATAGAAAAAAAAAGCTTGAAAAATGTGTGTACCGTACGTCCTTGCTTTTCCTTCTTCTTTCCAGATATCTATGTACACGTATATTCGGAGCGCCCGGTCTCTATTCATACCGAGACTGGCATTCTTAGGTAGTTCTCGTTATGTTTAGCTGGCAAGCTTCCGGCTTCCAAAAGACCAACTATCCTTTTGTGAAAGCGAGGACAAGCTTCTTTCTACTTATTCTCTTCGTACGATTTGGCAGTTGTAAAGAATGCCAGATGAACCAGAGGGTTGATCTATTTTACGCCAGGTTGAATAATTATAAATTATGATAATTGTTTGATAACGAATTAAAACATTGTAAAATGCAAATTTGTATTGTAATAGAAATAATTTAACAGTGGAATATTATTTGCACGTTTTCAATTTTGGCAACCGAAAGGTTCTTCACCGAAATAGGTTGCGGTTGACAACCCCCAACGACCCAGACGTCCCGAGACCTTCCCCGAAATGTAGAATTCTCTCTGCCCACGCGAGAGATGCTCTCGAGATTGTTGCAATAAAACCATTCTTTTTATATGTCTAAAGCAGTAAGCGGCGGTACGAATACCCAACCACGTCTATACTACCCGTCGCGATGGTAATACTTGTATTGCCCCCGGGACGAGGGTTCGAAGCGAGGGTGAAATGGTGATCGGGGGTTTGTTGGAGAATAGACGAACGAGAGAAAGACCCGAGTGAAACAAAAGTGTGACGACCTCTCGGAACGATTGCACATCGCGTAAAACATCACCGTACATAACTATAGGTAACAAAAAAACAAGGGTTGAGAAAGAACACGATGAAAGGTACAAAAAAATGAAAATTGAATTTTTCGATTAAACTTTCTACCTTCGTTTTATATCTTCGACCTAAGTGATTACTAAATTACATTACTGTAATAACTTTTCCTTCCTCCAATTGATAACAGAACTGCACATTGTATCCCAAAATTGTAATTAAATAAATGAGTGTTTACAAAAAAGAAAAATTCTCTAGTTTCTTAAGAAATTTCGCGTCTGAAGTTTTTAATTCGTCGAAGTTAATTTAACTGAATAAATGAAAAGAATTAGTATTCGGCGTGTTGAACGTTAACGTCACGCTACGTAAGATATTTGCATGTGTCTACGAGGCTCGAATCTATTCACGGAGCTGGCCAAGAAATCGAAATCGATTTTTGCCACGTCTCAACCACTTAGACTCGACGTCGCGAGAAGAAAATTCAATCCAACGCTATCTATATCGAGCAATCCATACTTTGGCAGATGTTACGAGTGTACGTCGAGTCGCAGACCCAAAGTCTCCAGCAAATCCTCGGAGAAAAGTTCGCGTAACGAACTGAGAGAAGCGAGTCTCAGTCTTGAAGGAATTATCGAAAGGATCAGGCACAGGACTTCTTCGTTCGGTCACACACACTTGCTGAATCGTGTCTCATTCTCTCTCCCTCTCTTTCTCTCTCACTTCCTTTTAAGCCGGTTCCGACAAACTCGTTAACCCAAGGGATCAAGGATCAAAAAAGATATTGAAGAACCAGTGGAACGAGAGAGGCATAGGCGTGAATGGAAAACGTCTGAACTCGGATTTGTCGAGTGGAAGTACTTACCCCCAATTTTAGTAGGGCAACTGGGTGACCCTATAATTTTTTGTATTCGAGCAATAATCGTCGACCCTCCATACGGTAAATGAGATATAAAAACGAATGTAGGACAGAACCAGAGGTACCATCATAACATGGCAGAGTGGTTCGTAAAAGTGTCAGGGTTCAGCGAAAATACGTTTGGTTCACCCTTACCAGGGTTCAGGTGTTGTTTCGAAACCCTGGGCATGTTTCAGGGTCGATAAACTTTCACTGAATTATTTTTACACTGTTTTTCTTAACACCAGCCTATCTCTCGTAGACGATAACATAGTTCACCCCCCAACGTAGTGCGATTATATTTGTTCTACAGCCCTTCCATAATATCAATCTTCTCGTCGGTTTACTCTATCGCGAAAACGATCTTCCAACCCTCTAATCCACTATTCGATAACTTCGTTATATACCAGGTACTCACCCCGCTCCAGCCGTAAGGCAGAAAACCGTTGTGTTCGCTCCAATTTTTCGAGTCGACGTAAAACATTCCAGCCGCCATGACGAATACCCATACAGCGAGATTAATGGCGTTCAACACGTTATTGAAAACCAATGACTTTTTGACACCAGCTGCCATCAGTAGCATCATTAATATCGTGATTACGAAAGCTAGGAAGTCCGGTGGTTGGCCTGTAATGATAAGCAATCGCAAAACAAACGAATTAACACCAGACGAAGCGTAAACGAGCATAATCGATGAGAATACACTAATTAATATAGTTTTTTAAACGAAGCCTCGAATCTGAAGACTTATTCAAGTTTGAAAATGAAACGTGAATTCTAGACTTGAATTTAAGCCAGAGATAAAATTGCAAGTAAGGGTTTATCTGCTTAAAGGAAAGGCCAAGGGTTCTTGGGGAAAGGATGAAACGTTATTGTGGATCAGCGACTAGTATTTCTATAGAAATATTTATGTCGTAGGTAGAAACGTCTCGGGCAGCTGCTTCTCCCTTTCTCTCTCTCTCTCTCTCTCTCTCCTACACTCATTAGTAAGGGATGAAAGTCTGCTCTTGGCGTCAATGAGAGTGGGATGAAGCAAAACCCCTCGCATCTGTAATTCAAATAAGCCATTCGCGTGTTATAAATAACGCAAGTACCACTTGCGCATCTACCGACTGTCGTCATTGTAAACGGATGTCGCTCCAACTCTGACTTTTTCCACTTCTTCTTTCCCTTCAGATTTTTTATCTTTCCTCGGGACCCTTGATATTCAGCTAACTTTTAGTTTCCTCGTTTCGCATTGCACTAGCTCGTTTTTTTTATATTCATTCTCTCTTCGAGAACCTCCGTTTTACGAACTCCACCTTGATATGTTGATCTGGGTTAATCTTGGGAAAAGTGGGGTCGAATGGAAGAAAAAAAAATGAAAGAAATAGTAAAAGAGTGGTGCATCGAGCTGTTTTTCTTTTACCAGTCGAGGAGGTTTTTCGCTTTTATAGCTTGAACGAACACCTTGAACGACTCTCGGCTAATAGCGGTGGATAGAGAAAATCGTCCAGCGACCAAGACCTCTTCGTGCGTCCGTCCATCCTCGATTTACTCGCTGCTCTTTTCCGACGTGTACCGTGATGCTGATTTATATCCTTTACGTGCTATGCCAGACGTCGCTACGCGAAAATCTCGAGTTTTAGAGCACGTCCGTAAGAGCAGATGGAAGCGAAGAAGTGGACGTGGGACTGATATCGGTGAAACAAAAATATTTGATACAAAGGTCGAAGGGATATGACCTTTGAGGAAAATAACTCGTCATCCGATCAGTTTATTTGGGTCTTTATTCAAAAACTAGTTTCTTCAATAATACGTTTAATCCATTAAACATTTCCATTGGCTATTATTCAACCCCGCATTCTCTTTATCTCGCGATGCATAACGGCTCGTTGATTCAAGCTCTGAAAGACGAGAGTCAAGTTAACGAGGCGTAAATAGTATTACCCCTTTCCCTCCCTCTTTCTACGTAGGCCTATACGATCAGCTAGATCTACGAACTACACTAACCACCGCTGCCACATTTACCACCGAGCAGCGCAGAGAAGATTGCACAGGGTTGTGACAGGGGGTGAACAGAGGGTGAACCGTCCGTAATTCAAGCAAGAGCAAAATCGAGCGACCTTTCAGTCCGACGGATTCGACGAGAATCTCACTCCGCACCGTCGAAGCTTTCCGTGGGTTAAACACGATTTCCGTTGGGAAGGACCTCTGGAAAATGTTGTATAGTTGGGTCCATCAGCTTCATCGGTTTCTCGCGTGTCCTCGTAGAGCATTATATATCTGTAGACATTAAGCTACACGAGGAATGGTATAAAAGCTGGTTCGAGCGAGAGAGAGAGAGAGAGAGAGTGAAGAGAGTTGATAACGTGCCAAGGAAGCAAGAGGAAGAGACGAATCGAAATTGGTTGAATCGAAGGATCGAAGATACGGAGGGTTGGTATCGAACGAGATGGACTCTTACCCACACGAGGGTAAATTTCTGGCTCCTGAGGGTCTTGGAACTGTGCTTGATCGACTCTCCTTGCACTATCTCCTCTCGTCACTCGTCAGAACCATCGCGATACATCATCATCCCTTCTCTCCAGAGACCTTTTCGATAGACCATCTTTTGCCCTCATCTCTCTCGTAACATCATCCAGTTGCGAAAAAACATTGATAATCGACAAGATTCCATACTTTTAAACTTTGTATACGATTCATTCGATTTAATTAGAGTTCAATATCTTCCTAACGTCGATATAATAATTATAACAGATAGAGGCGCGAAGATTCTTTTATTTATTCGTAATACTCTTCTCTTCTCATTAGTGTCAAGTTTTCAAATAACAGTCGGTGAAAAAGAGACGAGTGAATGTCCGATAGTCGAGACAGTCGAGATCGACGTTTCGAACCGTGCCCATATCTCAGTACCGATAAAATCGGGAGTGCACCGTTGCTGCAAACCCCGGAGGACTTCGGGCTGAAACGATGAGATTGATTTTCTCCATTTACTCTTTTTTCGCAATCGAGCAATCGAACTCGGGCATACGTATGTACACAGGAAAGAAACGTACGTGTACCAAACGGCACAACGAAATCGAGGGAAAAAGACGAACGTCCCTCTTCAGGAAGGAGAGAACTATTTTCTGTTTTTTGTTTTTCGTGGAACGAAGTCGATGAAGAAAAAGGAATTCAATAATCTTCGCAGGAAACTGGCACGAGGTGTTTTTTTTTTGTTTGGGGAGAAAATCGAGGTGTTGGTGCAAAATTCTCGTTTATAATACGTTGACGGGTTTCCACTTTGAATAGACGCTCTCGAGCATTGATCGACGTTTCGATTGAGCAACGCACGGAAACATACGCGTATTTCTGTTTCGTAAAAATAACCACGCGTGAACATCGTACAATTTTGCCTCGTTGGACCAGATCGTTTGTAAACACGCGTTTTCCTGCGAGAGAGTCGGAAAGTTTCGCTACGGCATTTATCGAAAGGCGAAGAGGAATAACTGTATTTCTACACGAAGTTGTATACAGCAGACAGCGTACGAATTCACGCCTCTCGAAAAATAAAACCTGTTTTTGTACGATATCGCACGTGAGTATAGCATCGTGAATAATGCATTATTCCAATAGCGCATTATCGATTCCATTACCTACTTTCGCAAACAAAATGGAATCTAAATACCAGTCTCTACGTTCGATGATATAAAAAAAATCACCACGATGTACATCCCATTTTCCTAAATTGACAAATGATTTACACAAATCTAGTAACTGTTTTACAAGAATAATAAACGAGCCATGAATAATAAAACAATTCGTAAAATGACTATGTTCTATGAATGAAAATGAGAACACTAACGATCTGAAAGAAATAAAAGGGAAACAGGAAATAACGAGAAGGGGTGAAAACTAGGGTGAGAAATAATTTCAAGCAACGAAAGAAATGAAAACGGGACAAAGATTCTGAGCCGCGACAGACCGAGAGATGACGGTTGAAGCTTGAAAAAGAAGTAGAGAGAAGAAGCATGAAGCAAAGGAAAAAAATGTATATGAGGAAGATCCCAGAGGTAGAGGGCCAAAGACGGTAGGGCGAGAGAACCAACGTCAGACGATGTGCAGCTGAGCATTTGATGCTGAGCTACGGTTTGCTGGTCTCCTTCTCGTCGTCGTCGTCGTCGTCCCGGCGTTGTATGGCAAACCGTCTACTCTATCACTCGCTCGCAGCCGGCTAGATTGGATCGATGAGGTCCACAGGTGCCAGCGAAGAGCCAGAGTTCATCCGCGCAAGCGCTACTACCCCTATAGTAAACGTATATACCCATGGTATGTGTGCCATTCCCGCGTATACATGTATATGTATCCACGCAATATCTGCACATCATATCACCCCTTACTTTCCCGTAGTCAACCCTCTTCGTTCAACACACATAATTTCACCCCCTTACGCACAATACAACGGATCTAAGTGTGCACGAAAAGTGGCTTTGCCTTCAACGCCAAGTAGAAGTGAAAACTGAAAATACAAAGTATAAAACGCGATAGTCACTGGTGAATTATGATACAATAAAGGAATGGGAAGAAAAAGGTTTCAGGCGTGTTGGAAAGGATTCGTATTTCACGTAGGATTTTTTCAGAAAGGACATTGCGATGACGTCATTGTCATTTTTATACTCGCTTGAATCGTTGAGAAAGCTCTATTGACGTTATTTGTAAGGATGCGAAACAAGAGGGTGTGTGGGTTCCGGTTAACCGCAGAAACTTGACGCCGGCAGCTATATAGTTCGGTTCGCTCGTTGCAGACTCCTCCGCAGCTTCCACTATTTCTCGACTCGACGCGTGACTTCAGGATCTCCCACAAAGCTTCGAGTCTATACGGGCGCACGTTAAGATAGTTTAGTAAATTTAATTGCTACCTCTGTCGTGAATATATAACGGAGACTAGCGCAAAGTTATATACGAATGGGACGATCGTTTTCGAGATAGTCGTTGTTGTTTGTGACATCGTCGACTGGGATTGTACGCCTCTACATCGACGATAATCGGAAAATTGTGGCTGTTGGTATAATGAACTGTTCTAATGTTCAATTTTCTTACGTCCTCTACAAGAATTTTCAAGATTTGTTTTTAACTAACATCCGTTCATAAAAATGACAGCGATGATTTTCATAAAAAAATGTCAGAGTGAAAAAATCAATCTCTAACACGTCGGATATTGTACTTTGTATTTCTTTCGATATACGTACCTAGTGTCGTATAAATGTAAATTGTAGAACGGGATTCGAATCAAAGCAAATCTGGAAATCGTAAAATAGCTTGTAAAAGCGTAAATACGTTCGTTCGATCTCCCACTGTTCTATTATACTGTATAACATCGGAGAGAAATAGAGAAATGGTCGATAGACGGATCTCGTACAATCGTTCATTGTATTGCCCACTGTACGAGCTGTCGTTTCCGGCTGATATTGGTGAACCATGTAACGATACCATGACAGTACACATGATGACATCCTTCTATTTCTTTCCATTCGTACACTTTCTCGATAATACGCCATACGCGAGACTCCCTCCATTGGTAGAAAGGTCACATCTGTTTTATACCTTTGTCCAACAGGAACGTGGGAAAATAAGGGATGAATAAAGTTTAAAGGATAACAATTTTTTTTTACGATAGTTTAAAGTGACTGATAACTGAGAATAAAAATCAAATTGACCAAAGACTAATTAGGAGAAAAAAAAGCTCAAGTGCTTTTGTCCGATCTAATAAATTAACCCGGCTTGAAAAACAACCCCTGTAAGGTCCCACGTCTGATCTCGTCGTATTCCATTAGCTCTGGTGTCTTTCCAAGTCCTATACGTCTATTCTCACGATTAGATCTCCCGGTATGTTCAACTGGCTTCTGCTTTCCAACGACGCGACCGGGGGGGGGGGGGGGGGAGAAAGGCTCGAAGCTCTGGAAAACGTGCCGTGAAACTCAAACTTTCTCGGTTTTCAGTGAACACAGTGTCGTCTTCTATTCTAGACAGCGCTTGGGGTGGCCTTGCATCGAAACGACAGTAATTACAAAAGGTAACGGCCAATTAACCTGCGTTAAAAGACTCGCAAGAGGCAAACTGGTTCATCTCACTTCTTCGTTTCGTTTTCTCTTGTCTCGCATCGTGCACGGGAAAACAGCGTGAGTGGCATGATTCAATTCCGACTTTCGAAGTGACTCTTGTCTCTCGCTCTAGATAAAGCCAGTGGAACGAAGAGTGCCTAGGTGTTTGCCATAATCGTGAAAATACTTTCAGGTATGCACAGGCATCAAAAGGAACTTTGGCTCATGCACAAAGTCATACCTAGTTTACAAAAGCCTCAAGATTCCACAACAAGTATCCTATTCACGCAAGCCGAGAATCTAAACTCGAGCATTTTCGATCAAGATCGCTCTCCCGGAAACTCCGTAAATTCTAACATTCTCAATCTTTTTTTTTCCCAAAGCTCTGAGCTTTTCTCGCCTCGCTGATCAAACACCCACGCCTTATCCCTCTCTGTTCACCCTCGTCTTATATGTATCCGTACGAATTGCCGATTTCTCTAACGTGGGCGGTGATGCAAGATAGCGATAATGTCAAGCTACCATCGTTCATTTCCCGGCTGACTGAAATTCGAGGGGGACTCGATTTATCCGCAATGGAACGCAGGCACTCCTCGTCTGTCGCCCATCAGTGTCTGCATACCAGCAGATTGTCCATTTGGCAACGGGAACGATGTGTCCTGATGGAGTTCCTTCTAATGACGATGAAAACATCTTCGATCGAGGATTGATGGTGACTGATGCATTGACTCGTAAAATTATGCTGATGGTTCGTTAAACTTAACTGAATGATTGAACGAATCAACGAGGGGAATAACGAGGGGTTCGATGGATATTAAGAAATGTATTATTACGATGATATTATAGATATGATACTAGTTTTTGTTTGTTGTGTACACTACCACTCCTATAATATGCTTTTTCAACAAATCAGCAAAGGAAATGGGGGAAAAATGTAAACATAACATTGGAGGAATGTCAAAGGAATATTTAGAAAGCTCCAATGGCTCCAGGGTGTGAAATTCTGCTACTGGTGAAACAGCACTACCTTGGCAACTCTTTCTCTGTCTGTCTGTATGTCTCTCTTTATCCTCATATGTATATTATGCATGTGTATAGTACCTACGTGTTCTCACGAAACTCTAAATAATTAATGGATTTATTCCATTCCACCTACCCTTGAGCTTAAACCTTCCCACGGTCTCTATACCGCACGATATTATGATTTCCCAGTACACGCAACTCTAGTTACTGACATTTGTCATTTACGCGTTATTATAGGTGTAAATAATCCCAAGAATATAAATGCTTCTAACCCAATTGCTCAGTTTGTTTACAGAAAATGAGGGAAAAAGGGGAGAATCGAAGATTGAAAAGAAATATGAGAAAATGAAATGATTAATTTATCGTTATCGCTTATTTCTGACGATCATTATTAGTGTTTACGTTAAATTAATACGATGTGTGCTTAATAATATGACTCACCAAAAAATGTGCCGACGCTGCCTCTTATCGCCTCGGATATCGCGCCATTTGCTAGAGCGTCGAGACAGGCGCTAAGGGCGCAGGCACACGCACTCGTACCTATAAGGTACTCAAGCACCATGTTCCATCCAATTATGAATGCTATTAATTCGCCTACGGTCACGTAACTGTACATGTAAGCGCTGCCGGTCGTGTGAGGCACTCTGACACCGAATTCGGCATAGCACGCTCCTGAAACAACATAAACACAATATCCAGATAATTTATCGTCCATTAGAGCGTACGTAATTACACCTCGAGACAATTTTCCCAAATCTTGCATTCTCGCTTCTCACCCAAACCTACAAATTTCCAATTTAATCCCGTTCATTCTCACACACGAGATTTTCATATTTCGCGCCATCGTCTTGAGTAAAAAAAAAGAGAAAAACGACAAATTCTGGACAGCCGGAATTTACGACCGACTCGCTGCGCCAAAAATTCCTTATTTCCAATTCGTATCTCGCCATATTTTAGCATGTTCTATGTATATATAGTACATCGAGCTACCAGCCCTTCGTTCCTTGCAGCTCGTGCATTCCCTGGCTTGTCCTCTCCACGTTGGCTAATTAATTGGAGATCTATGTGGTACGATGCGGACGGCGTGTGATTAATCGCGGTAGGGTTAGGGATTGGAGGAAGGGAACGAAGGGAAAATCAAGAGAAACGCGAGAGAGTTTCATCGATGAGGAGAAATATATATAGGCATATATTTATGTACGTAATCGACGCGATAACGAGTTTAACAGGACGAACGCGCGCGTCCCAATACCATCACATCCTCCGCTCGTCATTCGATAATTGTAATAAATATCATATATTGGTCAGACATAAATGACGAGAAACGCCCGATCGAGGGAACAGTTCTCCTGTCGATATCGAGTATGCTAATGACTGAATTATCTCTTGCGGTAGCTCATTGGTCACGATTGTTCGCACCTTGTCGCGATTCGATCGGACGAATATTCAACGTCAAAGTTTGATATTGAATCAATCCGATTGATCGAGGATATAATTTACGATTCGAATAAGTTTTAACGATTTTATAATTATCGCAAACAATTTTATACAGTAATATCGTCGATGGGAAAACTTGTTCTCGTTTCGTTATCGAGACGTCGAAACAACGCGACGTTTCCTCGACAGCGACAAACTCGTGCGAATATAAAAGTTTTCTCTTATTTCCTTTCTTTTCTCTCGTACCAATGAGATTTCCAACCGGAAGTTATATACACAGTGGGGTTTTCTTACCGCTAACGATTACGCAAGGTTGTTATAAGAAAACGAGCTACCGTCTTCGTCCTCGTTCTCTAGTCGAGATTACAGAAGTCCTCTGCAGAAAAGCAATCGCAACCCGCGAACTTACCGGATATGGTAGGGAAAAACCGTCGCTAATAGAGGATTGCAAGTCGTTACCTTTAATGCCGTATCCGCAAGAATTCTCGCGCGATATCCTTCGGCGTTCTGAATTTTTCCAAGGATATCAGCAGTCTCGAAAAGAATCGCGATTCAAGGAGTGACCTCGAAACATGTGTAAATTATCTCTTTACCTCTTCCAACTTTAATTTAATTCGATAAAAGTTCAAAACTTTCGTCATTTTCTCACCACCGATTGTTAGATCCATCGCGAAAGTTAAAGTTAATAAAAAATAATTAAAGACGAACGAGGTACACGCTTTAACATTAAAGAAAAATTAGCCTCGAGCTTTTTCGAAGGTCACGACCCGTCTCGTCTCGTTTACGAGGCTGACGATGATGGAAGGAAAAAGCTGTAATACGCGAGTAGACGGAGAGTGATATAAAACGACAAGCTTATAAACGCGAGGCACGTGAAGAAACGATCATTTTCCATTCACAAATGTTTCTCGTAATGGAACGAGGTAAATTCGCCTCGTTACTCACGATCTAGTTTAATACGTTTCGCGTTTGGAATATTCGCAGATTGTGAAAAATAAAGATTTACAGTTTCGGATTGGTGTTGAGAGAACGAAAATTGATCGGTTTGAAAGAAAAGGAAAAAAGTGTGTTGGTGCTCGATCTACTCACCGGAGAAAATGGAAGCGATGGCTGCAATAATGAAGGAGAAGACGACGCCCGGGCCAGCGACGCCTCGTGCCACCATACCGGCGACCAGGTACATTCCGGTCCCGACGCACGAGCCCACCCCTAGGGACGTCAGGTCCAGAGTCGTCAGGCACTTCTACACATGGTGACAAGCACAAAGGATATTTACATGAAATGTATACGACGGAAGTGAAACAGACAAATGTTCGTTATAACATTTATCGATAAAGCACATTTGTCCCGGATGGATTTTTTCTTTTTGTCAACGGGAAAACCTTTGAGTTCCGTTAACTCGCCGCTATACGAGCCATCCAGAGTTCTCTATTCATCAATCCTCTCCAACATGCTACGAGGAAAAAAAAGGCGTTTATTTTCGTTGCCGAGTTCCAGTGTGAGATGCAATTCCAACGAGTTTATATACGTTTTCGTTTCATCGCTGTCGCAAAAATGGGGTCAAAGGTTGAACACTGGCACGCGATTCATTCACCGAGGGGTTGGCGATCAACGCGCGAGACCGCGTGCCACTCTCACATACCGAGTGAGTCTGGCGAAAGTAAACCTCTACCCTGTCGAGTTTCCGGCTGGTGTGCGATAATAATCGAGTTGTCGCGAATGAGTTTTCGAGATGAAAAACATCGAAATTGTATTTTTAAAATAACTGATGTCTCTCCGTAGCAAAACAAGTTTTTTTAAATAAAAAATGTAAACATTTGTACCCTTGGGCAGGACCTACCGTCGAATTCGTCGTAAAGATCGGGATGCGAGGAGAGAAAATATTTTGTTGGAAGATGAAAATGAGATCCGAGCGAAGGAAAAGTGTCGAATAAAAAAAGGTGCTTCGAGTATTGGGAAAGTTGGTTGGGTCGTTCGATGCTCCTCGGGTTGGTACGAAGCAATCTAGAAAGAACCAACTGGTGCGCGTTCTTCTTTTCCTGCACGTTGAGTTGCCTTTCTCGCGGTAAAGGCGCAAGTTCGCTTCTACGTAGACGACTAGACTTCGGTATATCGTACAGTAGCTACAGCTGGGCTAACTTTTCCGCGTGAAACTTTTGCACGCGAGAAGAATGAAGTGGGACTCACGTTATAGCTATACAAATCTATATATATATCGATAATATAAATAAGAGTAAAGAAAAAAAGTCAACGTTCCGAAGACTTAAACCTTCGCACGGAATATATACATTTATTAACCCTCCCTATTGTCACCTCAACAACGTGTCGCACCAAGGATACCAATATTTGCCTCGAAACTTCCCAGAGTTAAAAAAAAAAAGAAAACAGGAAAAGATTAAATCCTCGTGGCAGACTTTTATCACCGTGAAGAGAAGCCGTACGCTCTTTTATCGACGAATCTATAAATGTCAGTAATAAAAAAAATGCTATTCTTCGAAAAATGTCGTAAATAGTTAAATATAAAGGTCGTAGCTGTAAAAACGTTCCTGGGTCTTTATAGTCGAGGCTACGGGATTCGTGTAACTGACGTGGAAATAGCTTAGCAATCGTAAAGTCAATCGGAACGTGCAAGGACCATATGGTACTGGGATGATTTCATTAACCATCCAATGTTTGAGGTATCGGTGTGTTTCCGTGTGTGTATGCGTGGATGCATGCCCGTTCGTTATTGCAATTTGCGTACCAACGCTCAACGTAATTCGACAGGAGGGATTACGCTCTGGAGCGCGAACGATGCGACGAGACCCGCCCTATTCCAACATCCCCTTTATATCGCCTCGTACCGACTGATGAACATTGCTGGGCGGGTATCTGTCCGTAACTATACGAGAGACGTACTTGTCGAGTACTACACACGATAATACGCTTCGATTCTCGATGGTGTACCTGTCTCTTCTCCTGACTAAACTGGCTATCAGCTTGACTTCGTAGAAACGTAAATCTCACCTGTAATTTCTGCTTTGAATCAGCCGGATGTACAGGCTCGGGACCGGAACTCTGCTGCTCTCCTTGCATGTTTTCTATCTTTTTCGTTCGGATGAGCTTGCCGAACAGCTCCAGCCCCTTCTCACGGTCCATCATCTTGAGCTTCATTTTGTTCTCAATACTGAAAAGAGATAAATTGGGAGAGTATAGTTTTAAGGACGTTCAAGGTCGTTCGTTTGAAATTGATCGATAGATGTATTTTAATTAAATCGCCAAGTTCTCTGTGGAATGTTCATGGGAAAATCCCATTTTCCATCCATCAGACGGGGCGTCCTCTCTTAATCGATCGATTGATTATCGATCTAATGGTACGAGAGTTTTTACAAGGCCAAAATACGAACACGGACTCGAAGAAGAAACGCGGACGTTGAAAGGAATTAAAAAACTTTTCTACTCTCCGGGAAATCACTGGTTTCCCGCAATAAACCTTTCCATCGCCGCGGTTATATCGATGCGGTATGTTTCCGCTCGTAACGATTTTCCTGTAAAACCAACAGCAACTACTCTTCAAAATTACTGTGCATTTTCTATGTCTGTATACGCGATCACTCGCAGCTGTTTCGAAAGAGCACTTTGCAACTCCGGTACATCGCGTAATCGAGGTCGGTTATGAAGACCGTATGGTGGAGAACTAATAGTTTGCGAATTTCGAATAGTGCAGTAAAACTTCCTATAAATTAAAAGTTTTGCCGCAAACTAGAGATCCGATCTCCTATTATGTTTAGGTTATATATATTTTTTCTTTGTCGCAACCTGCAACTCTGCGAGGATCTGTAAAAGCAGCGAGGATGTAACAAAATTCCACGTATGTAGTTTTCTGAACAAAGGAAAGTAAAGGGTGAAGCTTTTGTGATTTTTTTTTGTGGGAATGTTGATGTATCCTCAGGACGTGATCGTTTAAACCTCTTGAGTGTAATTTTCAAAATAATTAACAAGCTTTTCATAATATACGCGAATATATTTCATTAGAATAACGTAGAATGTAAAAAGTTGGGTTCATATGCGAACGAAATATTTTTATGAACGAAAATTCGAGTTGGATGAAGAAAATTTGCATCCCCTTCACGCCGTGTTTCAAACTCCCCGTTATTTTTTTTACGAAGAGCATAGCAAAGTGAAAGTTAGGGAGGGATGGAAAGGAAAGGGTAGTTGAAGAAGAAAATACGAGGAAAAAAGTGGAAATCGGAAGTTCGTGAAGATGCTGTCTGGCACAAACAAGAGGGCTTTCGTCGGTCGCATAGAACACATTCTACTTCGGAGAAGTTCGTTATTCCTGAAGGGCTAAGGTCCACTTACGTTCAGATATTTACGGAAGTGTAAAAAAAGAAATTTGGAGGAAAACTGAAGTTTCAGTTTTTTGTGTTTTTTTCGTAGAGTTTTTGAAATATCGATGAAAATAACGTTATAATCTTCATCAGCGACAAATTTCCGATTCCGCGACCTATAATTAAAGCCTTTTTGGAAGAAAACAATTTTGACCTTCGCCCGGTGCCGGTAGTCGACATTCATAATTTACTTTCGATATTTTGGGGGGTCCGGGGTGTTCAAAATTTTGTTTTCGTCCAAAAAGACTTTGTTGGGTCATTTCGGAATCGGAAATTTCCCGCATAACACGAATATCACGAAATAAAAGCGTTTTGGAGCAAAGCAACATTTGGCCCCATCGCCCAGGCATTTTTTCGCTGGTCCCTGTAGGTCCCAAAAATCGCAATTTTCAAAGTGCCGCCACGGCCACAAAAATTGAGCTATCCGGATGATCCTCAACTCGTTCTCGAGATCTTGGTAGGTTCTTCAAAAAGTTATTCGTCCAATTTTCTGTCGGACAAACACATTGAAAAGTTTTCGAAGTTTCGCGATATCTGTCGAAAATGGCCATATTGCATTCCGGTAAATCGTAATCCTTTCTCAAGCTCTAAAAGCCTATGTCGATCATAAATTTCCCATATAATAAGACTCCTTCGGACTGAAAACTTCCCTCACATCACAAAAATTGAGTAATTTGGATGTCCCTTCAGTTATTTTTTAGACCTTCGTGACCTCTGCAAGAATTTTTTGGTACAAATAATGAAACCTATCGACAGTATCGCATTTCAATCTATTTTAATAGCCCGCTTGATTCTCAATGACTCACAGCTGTCATCCTCAATGTGAAAGACAAACAAGTGCAAGATTACACATCGTGAAAACGAATTCGCCTTTTTCCTCTTTTCCAATATTTTATCAATCTTCTCTTCCGAACCCTCAATATAGAACTCTCGTTCCACTATGATAAACCTTTCACCATCAGCCGTATAAATCTCCCTCTGCGCTCAATTCCTAGAAAATAACTATTTTCCCTAGAAACGAATGATCTTCGAAAAAAATACGAATCTCTCGAATCTAGTAATACAAATTAACATAAATCTCTGTCAAACCACGAGACACATGTCATTTACCTACATTCTCCCAATTGGTAGACCATGCTCCTCATTACACCCTCGCATTATATTATTCTACCCTATATCTTGTTTCATCTTTAATTCAAAAGGGTAAAATAAATGCGAGAGTGTGTGAAAATACGACGAACCAGAAACTGACAAGAAAGAGATACGGTGACTAGGTGGATGAGGGGGGAAATGAAACTTTAACGATCGGCGAAACGAGGATGGTAACTAGTTTAGAGAAGTTTCCGGGAGGGTTACGAACTCGTTCCGCACAGGCTCGCGTATACATAAAGACTGCGTGAGCAGCAGGCCATTCTCGGCCCTCCGACGTGAAACGAGGGTTGATATTACCCTCGTACAAAAAAGGGGTCGGTACTGTACCGTACCTGACACACGGACTACATGATGTGTAGGGATGAAAATGTCAGCTATGATATACAGGAACGCGGGAGACACCTGACTTTACATGAATTAACTTTCGTAGAAGCAATTCTCTCGAGATCCGACTTTCCACACGTTCGTAACGGCGCAAAATTTTTCCACAGAGAAATTGTAAACGCGACACATTCCCAATTCGATTCAAACCTCGTTTTTCATAATCCAAGAAAATATATGTACGTTCTGTGTATTTCTGTGATTCGTTTCTTGATTATACATCCGTTCTGTGAAACCCACCACGATTCTGACGTATTACACGTTCTCCCAATCAATAACGAATCCACGAGACACAAAACCGTTCTTGTTTCCGCCTCCGTCAACTCGAGATCCTATCGATGCAATTAGTCGACTACTGCGAATCAAAACCAATTTCTCGACGATTAATCAGTATTAATTCGACCAAACTAACGACCTCCCGTTTAACGTGATTATACGAATGACACACTTACATATCACTCTCTTGCTGCAAGAGTGTTATATCTAAAAATGTTCTGTTTCGAGATAATTAAAGAAAATCATTTCAAATTTGAATTATTTTGCTACAAATTTATTTAAGTAATTAAAATTCCCATAAAAATTCATCCGAAACCCTATTGTTTCCTGCGTAAAATTAAATCCAAAATAGAATTTTTATTCGCATAGATTTATTTCTATAGGCTCGTAACACTCTCGCAGCAAGTGATAGCGTTATATATTTCCGTAACATCTAATACGTGAAATAATCCAAATAATTCAATCGCCTTATCGATTTCAGAAAACAGTGAAAATTTTCGTGTCACGTAAGGTCCGAAGTTGGAGTGATAAATAACGCACCTTTTCCTAGGGTTGGCCAAGGGTGCTTGAAAACTCAATTCATCACTTCTTAAATCACTTTCAACGAGGGGAAAAACTACCCTAGATAAATAATATACTCGCATGATACAGACATAGCGTTGGCACGAGGCGGGTGTCATTCATTTATTAATTTAGTTCTCTTCTGTTGTCACGAGTCCGACGACGTGCCCGAATGAACGACAAGGGCTTCGTGCACGAAGCACATCGTTGCCTATCGCTCCGAAAGAACCATATTTATATATATATATACATGTATACACGAGAGAAAGAAACATACTCGCGATACAACCAGGCAAGAATCCTCCGCGTAAAGCTCGTTTCCCTCGTTCGGTCTGTTATTCATTCACGAATGAATTACGGTCGAGTCGTCGAGGGACATGCTCGGTCACTTTGGAACGAACCTGTGGGTCAAACGAGCAGAGTGTCGGTCTCGTGTGTTTATAAATATATATATATTTACGATATGCGTGTATCGCAGGTAGGTACACACGGATTGTTTAAGGGTGGTGAGTTTGCCGTGTGCGTCGAGCTTACTCCGCCAGCTGAGAGACACGCGACAATCGATCGTTCTCCATAGCCCGAAGCGTTTACTGTCGGACGGAGCGAGGAAGTAAGCCTAAGCTCTATATTTATATATATATCGTAGGCAAATTGCCGATATACGAGAGGCCGTTGAATGCCGAAGCTGGTACCAACCTATCTACTTTGTAACGAGAAGCAACGCGGATTTTCTTATCAACTTCCTAACGTTTCGTTCATCGTTCTATCCTTCTATTATTATTTGTATATATATATATATGTGTGTGTGTGTGTGTGTACTCTTGGTATTAGGCGTTTCGCTGTCGAGCGTTAATTGTATCTTAATGGAAGGAAAAAAACGTGACTGGTTACGTGGGAGTAATTAAGCTGGGGAACGAAGCGAGGAGAGTTTTTAATGGGCGAAGCGTGGGAGGCATTTACCACCCTCTAATAATATGCACGACTTTTTTGTACCCTTTTGTTTTTCTTTCTTTTTTTTTCTTACATTTTCTATCGTCGCTTTTGCCTCTTAGCAAAAGAACAGCGCCCACTACTTTCCTACCCGAGGACACGAGCCCTCCTCTCAAGCTCGGGTCGAGAACCATTATTCTTCACGCTCGATGTAACGAGAAGAAAAGTGCGACGAGAGCGAACAGACAGGAAGAGAGAAAGAACGAATTATTATAAACGGATGTGTAAGAGCTTGCGAAGTTTCCTCTCCCGGAAAAACGGATTTTTTTTGGCCGATGAATGGCACTGACAAACTCGCGCGAGGCGATTAATTGGGTCGATCGTTTCGTGGAAGAATGCTGCGGCCCTACCGAAGGACTACTACGAATCGTCGTAGTAAATAGTCCAGAGGCTTTCGGGGGATTTTTTTCTCTTCGTTCTATATCCAACTCGTTCCGGCTTCGAGAAGACAAGGAGTTTTGCTGGTTGGCCGATGCAGGGCGTGGCACAAAGCTGGGTCATGCTAGACGAAGTGAGAGATAGAGAGTGGAGAGGGAGAAACGATACCGGGGGTTGGGTTCGCGAAGGGTGCTTTTTTTTATCTACTTGTTCGACTACCATTCTTCCAATTATCCGTTAATCTGCGAGGTAAGCCAGAGCTAGGGGAAACAGGCGTGTGAGGAACGCCGGACGCGCAAGGGACGAACTCGCAGTAGAAAAGTCCCATATCGGTCAGACCGGAATTTACCACGGTGTTTTATCTCCTGTAACTGTGAAACTGGATCCATTAGCACAACGCCTGTAGATTATTTGCACCTTGTGATTCCAAAGGACTCGAACGATTGATGAGCACGTAACGATCGTTTATGAAGCATCGGATATGACACGATACTAATTCTGGCGTAAAACGTTATATACGATAATTGGACGAATCTATGACGATAGCGTTTGATTTTAACTTTAACGAGCTTTTTGGATAACGATCGTTCGTTTGACGGAGATCATTATAATTTAAGTAATTGGATAAATAATCAACTCCGCTCAGGCGTATGAGCGTCGGAGATAGGAAAGGATAAAGTTCACCGTTTGTTCCTCGGTTCTTTCATGAAAATGGGACTTTGAATACCAAAGTGAAAATGGAAAAGATAAAAAAAAGAGTGAGAAAAAAAGAGATAAAGGGATAAGGGAGGCGAGGCACAACAATAGATTCTGGAGCGACTGGCGTTTGCCGCCTGTGTATAATGCATTTGATCTCAGAGCTGGTTTTCCAACTCGGGGGAACAAAAAAATATTGTCGTTTGCCTTTCCGGGAACATTTTCCTTTTTTTCCCTTGTTTTTTCTCAATTATCGTTTATCCCCTTTCTTGTTTTTCTCTATCCTCGGTTAACGGCTGTTTGTCGTTATCCATAATCATTCGTCGTTGAATTACGTATAATTGGAGGGTGAAAAGAGAAACGAGATCGGCCAGAGGTCGATGAGGCGAGCGAACGAGTGGAATATGAGATAAAGGTCCATCAAAATTTCACCAAAGTTGGATCGTTCTCTCGTTCGCAATTAAATTTGGATCGTCCCCATTATTCAGGTTCTTCGATTCTCTCAAATTTTATCTCTATCTCGAATTCTATTAAATTCCAGCTCGTACGAAAATACATTCGTCGAATGGCAATGCGACGTGGGGCGAATCGTGTAGAACGAGCGTGAAATACACGCCTCGAGTATCGACTTGGCCAAAATACGATGCTATTTATATATTACCGTAGGTTCTTATTCGCTCGTCGAGGTTGAATAATTTACTAATTTTTCTTACCCATATTTTTCATGTTTTTCTTTTTGTTTTTTTTTTGTCACTTTCATAAAACCTAAAAGTGTGGGCGTCGAGAACTGTACAAAGGTTACCGCGAGACGCTTCGGGGTTGAATAAGAGCGACGTTATCTCCAATTTCATTGGGAGCGTAGGCACGAAAACCGTCGTTACTTTAGGGATGGAGGGTCTCGAACCCGAAAAGAGGACATTCCTGAGTTCTCTGGAGACTTTTGTCGCGATCCCACCCACCCTTCTCTCCGGTAAAGCTTCAGCTATTTATCAAGGTAGAACCCTTGTTCGCCCACATCGACAGAGATACCTCCAACAGCCAACGGCCGATGTAATATTTCGAATTGCCCCCGATCACGCCGCGGAGACGGCAGTGACGAAATCCCTGAAGGAGTAAGTGGTTGGGAAGTACGAAGGGTGGAAAAACAGGAAAAAAAAACAGATTCGAACAAGCATAAAAATAATAAATTACAATTTCCGATCGATACGTTCTCTTCTCGATCAAATTTTGAGGACATCATGATCGATAAATCTTTTTCATTTATCGAAATATATTTGCAAAAAGTTTGAAACCGCTGGAACGAAGTTAAAATTGTAATTTCCATCCAGTCAAAAGCACAATAATTAACACAACGTTCCCTTCATTTTTCACCTCGTATGTTCACCGTAGCATTTTTAATGTGCGTATTGGCTTGAAAATCCAATTGAAAATAGCCGAGGTGTGCGCTACGTAATATATCAAGTGCCAAAAAGCTTTCGTGTAACTTTTGGACTTTGAGCGACAGGTGTCGGCTGCACGATATTCCCCCGATAATTTTCTCTTTAATCAACACTGACAGCGGTTCACAGATACACGCACGTTATGGAATCATACTCTAACATACATCGGAGACAAATTTGATTTCACCAAGATTGTTGAAACATTGTTGAAAAAAAAAGAAAGAAAATAAGAACAAAAAATATATCTATATACATGCTCGTTATCCTTCGATATTTTAGATAAGAGGATCGTGTCCTATACATCGATATTATTGGCAATAGGATCATATATCTCGCGCATAGCGAGTTCGCAAATCGAAAACTCGGTCCATGTTCGGGAACATCGACCAAAGCGGCTTAAATATAACAGCGCAGCAGCATTTAAGCCCAAACGATCCATCCAATTCTCGACAGTAATTTCATGCTGTTGCTTCGCCCCGTATCCTCTCTCTTTTTTTTTTTGTATCTCGTGTATACAAAGGTCGATCTATTTTTCATCGTGTGTCCTACAAGAGCTTATAGTCTCTCGTCGAATCGCACGGTTTTAATTAAACGTTCGCTAACGTATATTCGATGATTTATCGTATAGTCGTTTCCCCGTTTGTCGCTAAATCGTTTACGTTGGAATATTAATCGGCATCCGGCCAGTGATAGAACGTTTGAGACGGGAGTAAATAATGTCAAAGGGATGAAAACGGTGAAAATGTGCGATAAAAATAATGACTGTGTGTGTGTGTATGTGTGTGTGTGGCATATCACGAATATATTATGTACGAATGCAGCGACGCCGCGGTAGCGAGAATAAAATCCGTCCCAGGATGGCCGTCGTGCGCTGGGTAATTTACCGAGGTAGAGCACGAAATCGTTCTAACACCGTGTACAGAAGGTGATCCGAGATAGGGAGAAACTCGTACGGGTTCTCCGTACGTTGTGTTCTATATATTTATGTTGGGGTGCATAGATAAACGTGTTAAAGTGGCTTCGTTCTTGGCTCTATAGTCCAACCTCCCAACGCGCTTCTCACATACTTATCGTGGTATAAGCGTGGATGCAGAGTTCGAGGAATAGCCGTTAAGTTAATACGTCGATACGAAGCGATCCCTGTTTGCTGTGTGAATATTGGAGACCGCATCTTTGTTTAGCATGTACATTAAGGCTGTGAATTTCACAATGGAGGAGATACGTGAGGTAGAGAACGGAAAGGAAATCAAATTTTATGAAGCAACGATACCTGAAATGCATACAGGATGGGAGAGGTGAAACTGATATTGATTTTATAGTGAATTTGTATAATTTTATAATATGAACAATGTTGGATGGAAATAGAAATAATTATTTATCAAGTCGAAGTATGAATGTAGGTAGTTAATTATTTATCACCTTTTTCATTGTTTGTATTAGAAAGCCGATCGTTCGTGTAGACAGAAATTAAAAACGATTTTATGAATCTCAAGGGTATTTCTGTTTCACTGCATACAGAATGAGAGAAATGAAACTGACATTGATTTTATAGTGAATTTATATAATATTATAATATGAACAATGTTGGATGGAAATAGAAATAATTATTTATCAAGTCGAAGTATGAATGTAGGTAGTTAATTATTTATCATCTTTTTCATTGTTTGTATTAGAAAGCCGATCGTTCGTGTAGACAGAAATTAAAAACGATTTTATGAATCTCAAGGGTATTTCCGTTTCACTGCACACAGAATGAGAGAAATGAAACTGACATTGATTTTATAGTGAATTTATATAATATTATAATATGAACAATGTTGGATGGAAATAGAAATAATTATTTATCAAGTCGAAGTATGAATGTAGGTAGTTAATTATTTATCATCTTTTTCATTGTTTGTATTAGAAAGCCGATCGTTCGTGTAGACAAAAATTAAAAACGATTTTATGAATCTCAAGGGTGTTTCTGTTTCACTGCATATAGAATGAGAGAAATGAAACTGACATTGATTTTATAGTGAATTTATATAATATTATAATATGAACAATGTTGGATGGAAATAGAAATAATTATTTATCAAGTCGAAGTATGAATGTAGGTAGTTAATTATTTATCATCTTTTTCATTGTTTGTATTAGAAAGCCGATCGTTCGTGTAGATAGAAATTAAAAACGATTTTATGAATCTCAAGGGTATTTCCGTTTCACTGCACACAGAATGAGAGAAATGAAACTGACATTGATTTTATAGTGAATTTATATAATATTATAATATGAACAATGTTGGATGGAAATACAATTATTATTTATCAATTCGAAGTATAAATGTAGGTAGTTAATTATTTATCATCTTTTTCATTGTTTGTATTAAAAAGCCGATCGTTCGTGTAGACAGAAATTAGAAACGATTTAATGAATCTCAAGGGTGTTTGACTGCATACAGAATGGGAGAAATTAAACTGACATCGATTTTATAGTGAATTTATATAATTTTCTAATATGGACAATGTTGGATGAACATACAATTATTATTTATTAATTCGAAGTATAAATGTAGGTAATTAATTATTTATCATCTTTTTTATCGCTCGGATTAACAAGTCGATCGTTCATATAAACAGAAATTAAAAACGATTTTATGAATCTCATGTGTGTTTCCGTTTCGACTGAGAATTTTATAAAATAAAAACCCGTCTTTCGATTTGTAATTGCCTTGATCCATCTCCGAAGCCTCGATACAGCGGAGCCGATATATTTATCAGAAACAGAGCGAAACGCGTGAAACGTCGAGCTAGTAGTAGAGAAGAGTAATGGTCAGACAGGCCGCACGAGCCGGTTCGAGAACGACGGAGATACAAGCTCCCGCCAATTATCGGTCGGTGCAACGACACACGCTTGTCGTTCACCCATCGGGCACGAAACCCTCTCTCCATTTTGTATACAACGTTGTCGTAATTCCGTGCTGACATGATTGCGGAGCTAATTTAGATTGAAAAAAATTAAATTAATCCGCCAATTAACGTAGTTTCTCTTCTCGCGCTGGAGTACCAGGGGGAGAAAATCTGCTACCTCGCGATAAGCTAGTCCATGACCTCTAGGAAAACTGGGAGGGATAACAAAGTACAGAAATTGTTACGAGTAGAATATTCTCATCCTCGTCTACCATTGTGCAAATTTTATTCAATGCCACTCAATTTCACGTAAAAAAAAAATCTATTCATCGTATTTTTATCCACGTTTCTCGCTCGTTCATTATTCCTATTCCCTCTCGTATCACCCTAGACACGTACGAAATTCGAAAACAGCGTGTACACTTTACGGAACGCTCTCGACCCGGTAAAATTTCATTGGCAAACGTCCAAGACGACAAGCGCACTTCGTATCGGTCACGGTATTTGCGTCCGTGTGAATGCCGCAGCAGAAGTAAAAGCGTCAGTTGCCCACAGAATCGACCCTCGGACTCAAGGGACGTGCAGTTAGATACTGAAAGGACGAGGTGAAAGAGTAAGAAAAAGAGGGAGGACAAAGAAAGATACAGAGAGAATGAGTGAGGCAAAAGGAAAGACCTTCCTTTCACAGTAGTATAGCCCTTCTTATGCACCGACGAAAGCTTCGCTTTAGCCATCGAGCCGCAGTCCAGCCCCGATTCGAAAATGTCTCGGCTATATCCGATGCAACTACAGTTACGCGCTATAAGCTATGACGTTCCTTCTATTCTCTCTCTCTCTCTCTCTCTCTCTTTCTCATTCGTACACTACTTTTGTCCCTGTTTCCTAACAGAGAATGCCCGAACGTGTAAAAGCCCTCCCTCAAATACAATCCTGCCGTGAAACGGAATTACTTCGTGCGTCGTGCCTGGAGTAACTCGTTCTATTCGTCGAAGCTATGCCAATCCTTATATAAACAAGAAATGCACAGAAACTTCTTGACTGTCCCACGTCGATATTATTATTATTATTATTATTATTATTATTATTATTATTATTATTATTATTATTATTATTATTATTATTATTATTATTATTATTATTATTATTGATATTATTATTATTATGCTTACTCGTATTAGTGATAACCCCTTGCCCTATGATTTAAATTCCAATAGCACGAAACGTAAACAAATCCATTTGACTAGATTGGTATACGACGAGTCAGACACGTGGTAATTAATTTTCGCCCGAATACCGGACCACGTGTCTCACACGTGGTTGTAGGGCAAGGGTTTAAGGGAGAAAGGAAATATTTCAAATATGCAAATGAATACACCCCGGGGGGATGAGAATATTATTTACAGGAAAATTAAGGAAGCCACTGTGCATTTTTTAGGGAAAAAGAGGAAGGGAGAGAACGGTACTACGTATTAAAAAAATATTCAGCGTGTCGTGCGTCTAATATCATAACACGGTAAATGGGTTTATAAATTCTTGATAGTCTGATGGACTTATATCGACACGGTCTATCTTGTCACTCGCCCTCACCGGTTTACCGAGGCTCATTCCGCGCTGTAATTTAAACCACGCCAGGACCTAACGTCATTATACGAAGAGCCAGAGTCACCCTTTCGTGCGTTTATGCCCTCGCGAGACTTACCCCTCCCCGGTACTCATGCTAACGATCGTATATACCTTGGTTCGAGCTCGAGCCACCGGCGAAACGTCACTTCCGCCGAGCTTAGGCACAGCCGTGAGGGATCGTTAACTTTTATGTGAAATTATTACCATGGCTTTCGAGTATGGGAGAACAGAGAGGAGAGAAAAAAAAGCGAGAGAAAACTGACCGAGGAGGAAAAAATATAGAGCATTATCCAGATTATCATCGAAGAGGGTGCATAATTTGCCGGAGATAAAAAAGCCTCCGGTACATTCTCGTGGGGAATGAGAATGTAGCGAAAAACTTTTTTATCCTTTCCGCCCAACCCCTTGATTCCGTATTGGAATTTTCGAAGGGTGTACAACGTATACGCGATCCGAGAACCCTGCTTACGTAGATGAGTCATCTATTATTAAATTCCTTTGCGAATTACCGGCAAATCGATTGTGCGTAATTCACGCGCACGGATAAGCGAGGGGGTAGAATTGCAGTCTCTGTGCATTAAACGACTTATGAATTATCGCATCGCTCAACGAGAATTCGTTTGAGAGAAAATGTGCGTGATATTATAAAATATTCGTTGCTCTTCCATCGACTACCCTTATTTTCTTTCTAACAAAAAATATACTCGTGTCAAATTACGGGATAATTAATTTTATCGGGGCTTATTGTTAATGCAAATTACTCGAGTTTCATAAAGGTATTAATAGGACGAACGCGAGATAATTAGCGTAATACGAGTCGGCAATATTTAATTTCGCCCGAGCTATCATAAGCTTTAACATCGTTAGTGATACGATGATATCTTTGTTCGTTTCGTTCTGCTTGTTGCTTCGATATTTCTTTTTTTAGAGTACACCTTGTGCAACCTAGATAGAAATATCGAGGCGTATAATGCGAAGACACAACGTCAGAGAGTTCAAAAGAAGCGATCTCATACTTTTTAATACAACGGGGAGAGAATTCTTTTTTTACCGTTTCGCAAAAACTGGGCCAATCGAAAGAAATCTCTGGGCAAAGAGAAGCGCGATTTCGTATAAAGAAAACATAAAATGAAATTCCTTCGTCAAGATATGTTACCAACGATGCGATAAAATTTCATAAAATTCCAATTAATGAAATGATTTATCAATTTTCGTTGTATTTTACGTGACTACGTTACTACGTTGTTATCGGGTTTCGTGAAAATTGTAACTGACGTTGGTAATCCAATAGCACGAGCGCATGATCGATATAAAACGTTAACGAGGAGAGAAAGCGCTCTGACCTTAACCGTACGTTGTACTTATCCCGCGATTTCTCTCTCGCTCGTATCCCTCACCGCATCTACGCGCGGTCTGACCTCAACCGGCTATTTCCACTGGCCTTGTTTGTATCGCAACTTATCCTACGTCCTAGTGCCTACCAACGACGGCCACTTTGTATACACCGATATTTCCAAGAACCTAGCCATTATAACGGAAGGACAAATAATTTGTCATAATTTTCATAGTCTGACCTGTACTGATCGTTTCTACTGCGACCTTCGTCTCCGAACCAAATTTGCTCTTTTGTCTGACTTTCTCGACGGGCATAAATGTCACTTGCCTGGTTGTCACGACCACGAGCGAGTTCTCGGACAGTTAATTGAATTCACCGGGTGTTCCATTACGATAATTGCTAGCGCGGTTGGCGTTTGTGTATGAACCAATCTCTATAGGTCGTACGGTAAATCGACGAGGAAGGTGAGAGAAGGGTGGGTACCGAGCCCCTCGGGAGCTTCTCGCATATGTGTGGGCGTGTGTATTCTGATACACGACGACAAAAGCGTAGGAGAATTGGAGCATGTACGAGGGATTTGTTACTTGTTACCACGGACGAGTCTCGCACAACGCGTCGGAAAGCAAAATCGCCGCAGGATACAAATTACAACAGCGCGGCCAAGTATATCGAAATAATTCAACGAGATACGAGCCCAAAGAGTATGATTTTCCGAATGTCGATCTCTACGGGATGGTTAACATAACATTCTCTTAATCTCGATGATTTATCGCTTGAAACATTTGTCTCCCTTATTTACCAGGATAATTAATCACAATGTTAATCGAAATATATAAAATATTTAAATATTCGAATTTTATTGAGATATAAATAATACGATTATTTAGTAATAACAATTTTTTTCCATAAATAACTTTAGGAGTAAGTTTGATAAAAACAATTTAATTTCTGTAAATAATTTCAGTTTACTTCCGGTCAAAGAGTCGAGGTATAGCAAATGATTGAAGACTCAATCAACATAAATGCATAAAATATAATAACAATAATTTTTCCCATACGTAACTTTACGTGTAAGTTTGATAAGAACAATTCAATTTCTGTGAATAATTTCAGTTCACTTCCGGTCAAAGACTCGAGGTGTAGCAAATGATCGAAGACTCAATCAACATCAATGCAATCCGGATGTATAACATCTAAAGAAGAGTGTCAATTCTGATATTCCCATTAGCGAATCGAGACGAACCACGTTGTCTCGTACGGATCGAAGGGGAGAACGATATGTCAAGAACAATTTTTCTCATATACGAACGTGAGGACGATGAGATATAGTGGACGCGAGACGCGTCCGCCGGGGCTCGCTTGTCAATTTCAGGAAGTATCGACACGTCGAAGTTTTTTTTTAACCTAAGATAGAAACTATCGTTATAAAGAAGAAAGTGATCGTAGTGGGAGAGAAAAAAGGAAGAGGGACGAACACGTGGCGGGGTTCTCGAATATCGCCAGTGCGTGTTCTTCCGTCGTTTTACAGCCATGAAACATTTGTCGTCGGGTCGATGAAAATATAACTATGAAATTGTCGTGACAATGTATAATACTTTAACGTTTTGTCGGGCGTAACGTGCTTCGAGTGAAGAGTTTTATACATATCTATATGAAAGCTAGTAACAACCAGTAGGTTGGAGTATCGCGTGAAAGTACGTGCTGTGTATGGGGGTGGTCTATCTCTTCTCTCTCTCTCCCTCTCTCTCTCTCTCTTCGTTGCTGCCTTGTCTCCATGGCAAACGCGTTATCCGGTTCCGTCCATTGTACCAACGGAAGAGAGGCATAAGGTTTCCCAGGAGCGATTTTCGATATCTGATAAGACCGGTTACACGTTCTCATCTCCTCGCCCTCCAACCAGTTACACCCTTTCTCCTACCCCTTTGCAACGACTTCGATCGTTCCATTCTCACGTAAACGTATACCTATACCTTTCATTGGTACGACGACTCTACTGGCTGATGTGCAACAGGCGAATAGATTTTTTATTCATACGATCACGTTTTTTTCTTTCATGTCACAATGACACTCGTACTCTGTGTTTATATGTCATATACTTATAGATAGATAGTTGCGTCGAGTCAAGGAGAGATCGTCGAACGTCGACGTCGATTGATCGAAAGACGACGCTCGAGATACGTAAGTGGAGATAAGTAGATACTCGTGACAGGACGACGAGGGTGATACGTAATAAACTGGGAAATACTTATCGAGAAAATTGCACGATCGAAATATCGAGAGGATATCGAGTGACGGAGCGAAAATAGAAAATTGAAACTATTTCTGGTCAACGCGACCTAAGACTTTGCTGGTTATAACTTCGATTCGGTGAATTTGTAGGTGTTCGTGGATTAGAGCTGGATATAAGAGGGGTGGTATATCGCGAGGGCGTGTTCCTTCGCCTTATTTAATAAATCCACGAAAGCGAGAATGAAATCGAGCTTATCTATTCACGCAGTTATATTCTCGAGGATAAAGCCAAACGTAAGGAACTGTAACGCGAGGACCCTCTGCTTCCCTCGACGACCCCTCGAAGTATATTTTCTCCTGAGTAAGTGGTTATCTAAGGATAAATGCAGCTTGTCCAAGATATAGAAGGTGATGTAAAGAGGGGAAGACGAAGCCTGTGCTTAACGACAAGAAAAAAATGTTACTAACTGCGCGAGACGATATTTCTAAGCTCGAGGGGTCGTTTATCATGGGATATAACGAAAGCACGTGACAGTTTGGGGGAGAAAACATAACAAGTCGATTGGAAGTCCAAACATAAAAATGACTTCTTAATTATGGCGGTTATATTTTCTATTTTTATTCGATTCGGTGGGTTTTTATTCCTCGTTTTTCGTTGTTTTTTTTGGGGGAGGTTTGTTTGTTTTTGAGGAACACGTCGAGGGTGTATCGTTGGGTGTATCATCACACGTTAAATTTTATAATCGTTTTACCACTAGGCGATACTTTAACTCTCGTGGGTGTCGGCTAAGCTCCCAGAAATACGCTCTCGAAATTCTCCGAGCGTGGGTTTGTGCTTGCAAGCTCGAGCCTCGAACAGCGACCAGCAGCTCGAGCATACGAGTGGAAGAAGGAGAGAGGAGAGGGAGGAAGAGGTGGCGGGAAGCTTTGGCTCCGAGGATAAATGCACCGCTACAATGTATACGTGTACAGTGCATGCACGAAAATAACAGTTTTTAGGGTGTTCTCCACCATGGAATCCCGAGAAGCCGCTCCGCTGGTTTCCACGCTTCGCGGACGCATCCGACCGCGGTTAAATATATGAGAAAATACGAAGAACGAGGGGAGCGCGTGCGACGTTACCAGAGGGATGAAAAAGTTTTTTTGAGCCAAAGTTCGAGGGAAAACAAAAAGTGCCTCGAGGGTGAGTTTTTCCGTATTCTCATTTTCCTTCGTCGTTTCGTTGAACGCTTCACGGAACTGCGAAGGCACAAACGTTCCTTGATTAAAAAACAATCAAGTTCCCGGTTACCTCCATGATCAGAAAAAAAATGAACTTTTTCATCCCCTTTATAATGCCTTTCGCAAAGTCAAAATTGCTCGAACGATTTACGTTTATCCTGATTTTTACAACTTTTCTTACGTACTTTCGTGAATTTCTTCAAATTTAATCAAGTTCCGGAAGATTTTTCTTTTTTTCAATTTTATCATTTATTAACTTTTTACTTATTCATCCCCCCTGATATTTCTCACAAATCACAGCTATCGTTTACGTTTCTATATAATGCTTGCAGTGGTTAAACCCAGCCGTGTACGGGGGTTGATCGTATATATGTGCCGTTTTACCGCATTCCTCGTAAGCCTCGAGGCTGCGACTCGTGCCAGAAAGGGAGAGGCGCGGCTATAGGGCATGCTTTTCTATTCTCATCCCCCGTGGAGGATCGAACAAAATACCAAACGTTTTCGTTCACTCGCGTGGGTTCGTGAGTTTGCGAGAATCGATAAGCAACCCCCTCCCCTCTTCCTCTTCTCTCGTCCACCTGCCCCCTCCCTCACCCTGCCCGTTAACTCACCCTTGACTGAGAAATCGCATTTTGCAAACGCACTCTACGGTCGCGGCATAGTTTAATCGTGACAGGCATCGCCACAGCGATAATGCGTGCACGAGTTTATTTTTCGTTTCTTTTCTTTTTCACGTAAGTACCACCCCTTTAGCATATATAAATTGTAAAATATCGCGTTATCGAAAAGCTATTTTCCATACTCGGGTATTAATATATTACGTATTCATAAAACGACCGCCGTATCCAGAAATGATACGAGGATAATAAAAGGCGGAGAAGAAAAAAAAAAGTTGCCGATACGGGGGGCTCAACGTCTGAAAGACGGGGGATAACGCACGAATGCGTGCGAAAGCTCTCGTTCTTTTTTCCTCTTTTTTTTTACTTCATTTTTGCCGTTAGAAAATGTCGAAGCACAACGGCGTGCAGAGACCGCGCACGCGGATCAATACTGTTTCCGGTCCGAGTTCTCGCCGGTTCTCTCTCTCTCTCTCTACACTTCTGTCTCATCGTGTGGGGGTGTGTGTCTGTGTGTTTTTGCGCGCACGTGTGTGCGTATGGCAAATTCCACGGCGACCTGTATCCGATACATTAATTTTTCGTAAATTAAAACATCGGTACTTCTGTGTCCATAATCTAGGTGATCGATTATTGGCTGCAAAGATGAGATCTAATAAAAAAAAGAGTGATCACGCGATGGGAGGTTACAAAAGTGGAATACGATTAAAAAAATAAAAATGTAAAATCGGAACTCGTATTTTTGCATTGCGTGAAATGAAATGCGAATTTACATTCCAGCGGGTCGTAAAATTACAGACATTCCGATCAATCAATTAATTGTCAAATAAATATTGAATTGTCGAAATTTCGTTGAAAATGTAGATTTGTTAATATTTTGCTGATATAAAAAAAATAATCATACAGTGGATGATTACAAAAATGGATTAAAAAAATAAAAATGTAAAATCTGAATTCGTATTTTTGCATTGCGTGAAATGAAATTCGAATTTCGATGCCAGCGGGTCGTAAAATTACAAACATTACGATAAATCAATTAATTGTTAAATAAATATTAAATTGTCGAAATTTCGTCGAAAATTTATATTTTTTTATATTTCTGTGACATTTTTGAAAAAAAATGATCACACAGTGGATGATTACAAAACTGGATTAAAAAAATAAAGATGTAAAATCTGAACTCGTATTTTTGCATTGCGTGAAATGAAGAAATTCGAATTTCGATGCCAGCGGGTCGTAAAATTACAGACAATCCGATAAATCAATTAATTGTTAAATGAATATTAAATTGTCGAAATTTCTTTGATAATGTATATTATTTAATATTTTGCTAACATATTTTCGAATTTTGAAATCACAACTATCGCATGACCCACGAGCGAGCTAATGAAGACGTAGTCTCAACATCTGACCACTAAACACGCAGAAATGCATCGCCGTCTGTGAATTTGGGTTAATGTTTCATGGATTTAGGAATCACGTAGCAAAGCTTTGTCGAACCGGCGAATGGCCGTTGGCGATGCGTAAAGGGAGGACAGAGAGCGGAGTGAGCCGGCCGGCCACTCGACACAGTAACAGTACTGATAAGTAGTTATGGTCCGTGCAGAGCAGCCACGTACACACGCACTCTCAAAACAATAGGCGAGGTAAAAAAACATCCCGGTGGATCTCGTGACTCGTCACGACGACGACCTTTCCCCACAATTACATACGCACATGCAATCCTCTCTACTTCCTCTCTCATATTCTCTCGTTATGCATTTTTCTACCGTTTTTATATTTCATTTTTTTTTATTAAAAAAAAATTTCCTTTTTATTAAAAAAAACAATTTTCTTTTTGTCCGCGAATATTCCTGATGTCAATAAAGTTTGTAATTTCCATGCCGACCTCGCGTGTGTATAGGTAATAAATATGCGCATCCGAACGCGAGTCGAATCGAAGCCACGATTCTCATCAAGTTTGATCGCATTGAGCGCGTGTAAGCGAAGATAAAATTCAATACCTCGAACTATTAATAACCGGCAACATACTTAAAAATACTAACAAAACCATTGAAATATTGTCGATGACCCGTGAGTATTGATTTATCTTCCCTGCCATTTCTAGTAATTTAAAAAAAAGCAGAATATTGATCGTCTCGATAATTTATATTTCGACTTCCTTGTAGTAAAAATTGTTATTTATTTATTTTCTTTCGTTCGCTTGCGTCGAGTACTTCGCGTAAATTCTTTCAGACCTATATCGTATGGATAATTAGGGTTGTATTTGTCCATGGGGAGTCGACAGCCCTCGTCCCATCTCCGACACGCACGAACATTTTTACCCCTAGTGGACGTTCGTTTCTTTTACCCCAAAGTTGACCATCGTGCCATGTGCACACATCACGGAAACGGTCCCTTGGCAAAAACGTGAAAAACCTCCCCCTCTCCCCTTCCCCCAGATGGCAATGTCACTGTTTCGGCGTAAAGTTACAAAAACACACCTTTACCGACGAGTATATATTTATATTTAAACGTCAAATCGCGTATTAGTGTACATGCACGATATGGATGAATTTCTCGGGGCCGAAACGTTGTTTTAAAAAAACCGTATTCCAGTCACGCGTTATGCTAAAAATTGGATCGTTACGTGAGGAGAATTCACTTTTTTTCTCTCTCTCTCTCTCTCTCTGTCCTTCTCAACTTCCGCATGGTCTCTGTCACACAAGGCGACCGAAGTTTTCGAAGAGACGAGTATACTTCTAGAATCTTGGATATGAAAGTAAGTGAGGAAGAGAGAGAGAGAGAGAGAGATGAAAAGAATGAGTTATTCGCCGAATATTATTGCTCAGGACATAGATGAATCTAAAAGTAGAGGACGATCCTCGATTCGAGGAATATTCGATCAATCGTTTCCAGTCGTTTTCCTATTTTCCTTCTTACCTCGTATCTTCGATTCTTCCTTCTCCCTTTTAACGTCTCTTCGCCGGAAAAACGGTAACGCTTCATTTCGCGTTTTGAATTTCGCTTTTCTTATTTTTGGACGAGGACTGCTCTCTGCACGTTGGCTAGTCATAGTTTGCCATATATTGTGGATATGTGCTACAAAAATGTGTAAATTCCCTAGGGTCAGATTCGCTGGCAAAGTAAACCTTTTTTCCCGAGGTCCACTAAAGGGTGTTTTCGCTATATGTACAGTGATAAATTAGCCTCCAGCTAAACTTACTCATATATTCGCTCCCCCTTGGATATTACAACGAGGGCAAAGCCTTCGGGGGTAAAAGCCAACGTACTAATTTATTCGCTGTGAACCGAATGCTCTGCGTTTCTCGAACGAGAAAGAAGAACGCAAAGATTTTTGTAAATTTTGTTTGTCACGCTGCATTATTCATTTTCATACGCCCCTTATCTCTGTCATTCTCTCTCTCTCCCTCTCTTTACATATCGAATATCTACAATTGTTTCGAGAGCATCGAAAGCTCGTTCAGAATTTTCGGAGGGGTCGTTTTTGCTGCTTCATCGCTTCGGCCCATCCGTGGGCAAATTTTTGTCCGAATAAAATATCGTCGAAGTTCGTCCCAATTTCACGAACAATGGAACACCACGAGGTATTGAACGAGTCTCGAGTTAGGGCGTCGAAAAAAATACGCCTCATTCGCTCGATCTACAAAACAAACAAAAAGAAGAAGAAAAAAAAAACGAAGCAGAATCGAGGAAACCGTATAAATTTCACACACGTTTGCTGTACGATATGCAACGTTATTTATGCGACAACATGCTCGATATTTGCGCGTGTATTATCGTACACGTATTCGTTACGCTCGTGTGCTAGATCAGCAGAATTTACCAATTCGGGTCGCCAGCCGGCGAAAATATTTCCTGTGCGTCAGCGAATAGCTCAAGCTAAAATACCGCATCGTGAAATTAAATTAAACTCGTACGTTATTTATTTACATAAACCTGAATATTAATAAATAACTTCGATTCAAATTTAGGTACAACGTATGAGAAAATATACAAATTATTGTTCCAACTCCTATAAAAAAAAACGATCCTGTAATAACACTAAATAAAAAAAACATCAACTTCGTACAATTATTAAAAAAAAAAAATGTCAACTCACCCTTTTATCGTACAATGTAACTTTTTTGTATTATTTCTCTCTCGTTTTTTTTGCCTATGTCACTCTCTACAATTTTTCACTCTCACTCTTTTGACTCGGAAGTTCGCTCGCGTCCCTCGTTCCCCTCGTTCGTTCTTGTACCTCTTTGGTCTATTTTCGTATCGCGTTATGTCGCGTTTATCGTACGCTTGCAACCCCTTCGCCCCTCGCAAGATATATCGTACATAAATATATATATATATATATATGTATTTATATATATATAGCTATATATATATATATGTATATACGATATAATATTCGTTTATTTATCTCGCACGCTATTCACCCCTTTCTTTCACGGTTGTGAGTTTTATCCCCCGTGCCCGACGGTTCCTTCGCGCGCGAGAACCCCCCGAGAGTACACACACGACGTTCCCTTACGTTCAACAAACACCCCCCTCGTCTTAAGGGGAAACCAGGATAAAATCACACTGGCGAACGTATTTTGTTTTTTCTTTTTCGTTTACCTTTTTTCTTGGATGAATTTTATACTTGTTTTTACAGTCGCACGTCTCACCGAGGGTGAAAAACTAGTCCCCGTCGGACTCGGTCATGGTTGCAGGCGCGTCGGCGACCACGACAACGAGAAGTCGGTATCGCGCGGGTCTCCCTTTCCTCCCTTTTGCTTAATTTGCACGTCGAGCCCAACACCAACGCCAACCGACGCGATTTATATTTGCTACCGGGGGTCGCGACAACGAGACGAGGGATCGTTTCGTGACGACGCGAACTCACGACGACGAGAAAAAAAAACGGTTGTATATGTATATGTGTATATGTATATGTATGTATATATATATATATATATATCTACATATATGTATTTCTTGCGTGGCGTTGCCTTTCGTAGAAGACCCTGAGACGAGAAATTTCTTGTAAAAGCGTCGCCCTCTCTCTCTCTCTCTCTCTCTCTCTTTCTCTCTCTCGCGTGCCTATACACCAAACCGGAAGTTACAGTCCGATAGACACACACATAGGCACACAGGCACACTAACACACGCGGCCACCTAATAACGCACTGCACAGCACGACTTTATTACTCGGTCCCTCTTTTATCTTCTAGATGATATGTAATTTCAGGTATTGTTTGCGAGGAATTTATCACTGATTTTCTCTTCTTGATTTTCTTCTTTCTTATTTATTCTTTCTTTTTATGCAACAAAACCTCGGTTTCTGGGGCGACGTGTTGCTCTCTCGCGTGTCACCGTGCGTCGAAGCACCTTTCTCCGTCTCGTCACCCTTTGTGTTCTGGTTAATAATAATTTTCTTTTTTTTGTTTGTTGGTTTTGTTTTATTACCTAAGACACCCACAATAGTTTGTTTTAATACGTAGTAATATATCTTTAATTCTTCATTTATTTTCGATATTTATATGTTTGTATGTGTATAGGGAGGGAGAGAGAGAGTTAGATTTAATTTTTCCTAGATATTCGGATGAATTTTTGTTTAGAGAGTTTGGATTTCTGTATTTTTTTGTTGTATTTTTGGTTCGTTCTAAACTAACGGAAGTTCGTGTGGCGCACGGTGTTATACGGCTCTCCCGGTCTGCCTCGAGTCACATTGTAGTTGCGACACGGGGTCGCGGTGCGCCGTCGTGCACGTTCGTACGTTCTTATCCGCGCTCGGTACCACCCCTATTCCTGTGTTGCGCAAGCACTCGAGCTACCCTCTCCACGCGTAACGTCGTTCCACACCCGCCATGTGCTCTCCCACTCGTTCGTCGCACTACGAACTACTAGCTATCCCCTGGCCTTCCCTTCCGTCCTTCATCTCCACCCCATTACTCCCGCGCGCCATTTCCACCCCTCGAACGACGATCCCACCCGAAAACACGTCGTGTTCGCTCGTATTTTCAACCCCTTTGAGACGAATCGAGGAAGGAACCGCGCGCAGCATCGACGCGCCTCGGTCATCCCCCTCGCTGCGCCCACGGAACAACTTCCCCTATTTCTCCGACAACTCGGTTTTCCTCGCTACAAACTCACCATGAACTCTGGACTTCGTAGTCGCGGACTCATGGAAAAACCAACGCTCTGACAAACCCACGTCGATCAATTCAACTTGATTTGCCTTTTGGTCGTGATGTAAAAAAAACAAATAGATAATCGTTTTGTCGTATCGTTAATTATGAAATTATCAAAATTTTCATATTTTCTCAAAGAGTCCCTAACAATTGCTAGAGAAGTGACACCCACGATTGTCATTCTACGAGTTAAGTGGCGGTCGTAAAATATTGTCATTAATGAGGAAATTTGTTGATTAAATTAAATTTTTTGCAATTAGAAAAAAAGGTCATAAAGGAACTAAATAGTTATTTGAACAAAATTTACCTTACGATCATTTTACATAGTTTCTTTTCAGTGAGACGTCAACCCTACAACTTTTGTCCCACCTCGGTAGCTCCCTCCTCACCTTCACGAAATACCCCCGCCACTACAGCGTCTCTCCTATTGACGTTCTAGCACCCGTTCCACCCTCCTCGTCAACCCCGAAACCGTGCCGGTCGTAGTCTCTCACTCCCTCTCTCTCTCTCCCCCCTGCCCTCACTCCCTTTATCTCACTCCGTCATGCTGTGCCGGATCGTCTCACGACCATACGATCTTCCTCGTGGGCGACGTAGAGTCGCGATGCTGACGTAGCGAAACTCCAGGAGAAGGGAGGCTGTTACGTCAGACGATTCAGGAATGAGTGGGGTAATGCGGGTCACCGTTTATCTTGGTAGGTCAATGCGGATCACCGTTTATCTCGGTAAGGCAAGACGGGTAACATAATGTCATCTGTAATAAAGCTAATCAAACAATTGTGAGGTAATATGGCTCGCGAGATAATTGGGCAAAATTATAAATCGTTATTCTTAAGTTTCATCTTATTTTTTCATCACTTTATTATTTCACCCTGACCGCAATTCTATTCTATTCGTATGTCGTAATTTTAGAAGAAGAGAAATTAATAACTGACCCAATTTTCGTTTTTTCATTGAGATGGATCGAGCATTTATCTGAATAAATGAGGGAACGTAGGTGGGAAATCGAAAAACTTTTAATGCATTTTTAGATACATAAAAATCTTGTTTTATTTTATTGTGTAATCTAAGAAAACAAGAGCGACATTCGAGTTGAGAATTACTGAATTGACTTCGTGTAGGATCTTCTTACCATCACGGTGTTAGCTTATCGTCACAAGGCTACGCCGATCGCGACATTTTCGACGACTGACAATGAAATAAATACTGGTGATACAACAATTTTCTACATTTCTGACGAAAAATAAAGATAATAATTACGTCTTTCGCCTAGTCTGTTGTTACAATCCGCTGAACTCTCCTGCGTACGGGGATGCGTAACACGGTTCGATTCCTCTTTTCGAGGTAAGTCAATTAAGCCCTTTCCTTCAGGGACGGAAATCTCGCCTTTACTTTACTACAATTCATTTGGAGGGGTTTTCGACTAGGATGGCACCGTCTTTACTGACTGGTCCGATGGTCAATCTTGACATATACGAAACGTTGTATGAGAAAGATTCGACTCACTCTTTCGCTGATCGTGTGATGCTGGTGATCTGACGAAGCTCGGTGCGATACAACGTATGTGATTCTTGTAGACTCGGTGAGGAGTGAAAAGATTATGGTCGATGCGAGTTCGGTTATCAGACTTTATTTTTCACGAGTACGTCACCTTTTGACCCTAAGATTTCTTTACAATATACAAGCTTGCCCCAATGAGTTTACAACTTTTATACTCAAACAGGCGACAAGCAAGAATGCTCCGCAGATTCTGATGCGCAAAGTGGTTGCGTTGCTGGTCCCCGTTGAAACTGTAACTGACTCTTCAACGGCGCCGCCTTCTTATACTAATTTTTTCGCAGCTGCTTAGGAATAGTTTGATTCTCTGATTGGTTGATTATATTGGTCTTTGGGATTATTCGGTGGCTTAGTCATATGGTGCAAGGGTACCTAGGCTTCCTCATGTCGGCTGTGAGGGACTTAAAGAAAAATATCGATCTGTGCCGTCGATGACAAAAAAATACGCGCGGCTATCTAAAGCATGTCACGTGGGTTGTCGGAGCTCGGAAGAAGTGTATGTCACGTGGGTTTTTTTTTCTTTTTCTGAGTTCGAAAGAAAGGTGTGATAAGGGGACGTTAACTAATTCGAGGCAGATGGTGATTTGTGCGATAAGCTAGGTGAGACTTGAAATTATTCGGAGTTGGTATCTCAAATCGTAACACCTCCCTCCTTAAGTTGGAGCATAGCGAGTTGAAGACTGGCTGCTCCTATGCGTGTCCTCGCGTATGCCTATACTTTGCAAAGAGTATAGATTTGAGAGGTTTATTATTATATGACCGCAGGGGATAATAGTGCTCGTAATGGTCTGTGTATATATTTTTTTGAATGTGGTAGCTGTGGGTAGTAACTCTCGTAGTCCTGCTCGTACAGATCCTCTCTTAATTTTATTGAATGATAGCTGAACTAGGTGTACTGGTGATTATGAGTAGTGCTCGTTATACTAAAGGTATTGAACAAAGACTAAAATTACCTTATGTTAAGTAGCATGTTAAAATTGTGGAAAAAAAGGTTGCTGTTTGTAGAGGTCTGGTGTGTGTGCGTAATCTAACTATTACGATAAATTTCGGTTGTCCTAATATCGAGACATCGGAGGAACTCGTCCATGTCGGGGCTGGTGAGTTCCCCCAAGTCCAGCTCCCGTGGAAGGTTTGCTGCTCCGAGACTTGGAATGCCGGTCCCCTCGGTTCTGCGTGGAGGTGATGGAGGCTGGCTAAATGCACCCATAGTTCCTCCTATGATTGGTGGTGGCGCCTCGATAAATTGTGTGGTGGATGTATTCTCATGTTCTGATCTTTTTCATGGTTGATCCATTGGGTTTTCCTCGACTAGGATTACCTCGTCTGTTTAGTCGATGAAATATTCGTCATCTTCATCGCCGGATATCTCAAAAGTAGCGTCATACGTTAATTGCGGGGTTCCGGGTTGCGGAGTTCGTGTATCTTTGGATTCTGCTTTTGTTATTTGGTTTCTCTTACGAGGTGCGATATTTGCTGGGATAGACGGATCGTCGAAGTTCCGTTTGCGGCTTCTTAGCCGGGTTGCTATCGGTCCGTTTCGAGATAGAGGGCCAGGTGTGAGGTGCTTGGTAGTTTGTTTGCTAGCTTCTGTGGGGTCCATCCTGGTACGCTTCCGCAGTCTTGTTGATACAGGCTCGTTATCCTCCTTACTTCCTTCCTTTTCTTCGTCCTTATTGTTTTTAAGTCTTAAAGGATATATCCTTTTTACCATACCTTGTTCTACGGGATTTCGAGAGAGAGCGTCTGCATTTACATTAGTTTTACCGGCCTTATGGATAACCTCGTAATCATATTCTTCGAGCCGTAGCCGCCATCTGGTTAGACGCGAGATTGGATTCTTAGAGGTGTGTAACAAGACTAGTGGTTTATGATCGGTAACAGTTTAAATTTGCGGCCATAAATGTATAGTCGGAAGTGGGCAGTGGCGTACAGTATGGCGACTGCTTCTTTTTCGTACGTGCTATATTTTTGCTCTGTGTCTGTTAGCATTCTCGAAGTATAGGCTATAGGCTTATCCTTGCCTATGATGCCTTGGCTAAGGATCCCTCCTACAGCTACCCCGGATGCGTCGGTAGTTCCTTGCATAACACTGTATCCTGAAATTCATATAATTTACAAATTACTGAAATCGGGAAGGAATGTTTATTTATGTAGGTATAAATTGGATTATAAAAACAAGAACAACGTAGTCATACAATAATGATAAACCTTTTTTTATTACTCAAGATACATCACGTGGCACATATTAGCCATAGGGTTGATCAATTGACATTTGTGCGAATATCCTTGATTAGTCTTCGTTTCGTACTCGGACGAGATTTATTACCGAGATGCTGGCGGCTCGTAATAATGAAATAAAAAGAAAAACTTTGTTTTCTCCCCTCTGCGACCGGAGGAATTCTGACCTGATACGAAAAACGGCTAAGGAAGAAAATGCTATGGTTTAAAAAAAATAATGAAGATGTATGAGAAAGACTTCTGACGTTCAAATCTAAATGGAATGGATGGTCAGCTGATACGAGGGGAAACCGAAATCCACGGCGAGATCCTTGCAACAAGACAACTTCAAGTACTGCCGTGCCATTTTTCCTACGCACATATATATTTATATATATACACACACATATATAAACAAATATGTACGCATTAATGTACCACTCTATTTTCCTTCACAGAAAAAAAAAACCGTATTACTTATCTATATATCTATATATACATAGACACGTATTCATGTACGTATATCAATATATGAATATACAAATGTAACATATATGTGTATATACATATCAAATAACGAGTTTCCAAAAATACATTTTCACATTTCTATACGATCCACCAATTTCTCTTTGCTCCCTCCTTATCCGTCTCGCAAGGAGCCGCGGATTCTGCAAGTATTATGAAAAGTAAAAAAAAGAAACAATTGATTTTGTTTTTGTAAATATATTCATCGTCAATTATTTTCTGCTCTTCACAGGGATATTTTCATTTGCAACAACCCGGCCAGCTCTCTTTCTGTCTCCCTCTCTGTGTGTTCGTTTCTCACTCCTATCCGGAAGACTATTCAAACACGAGTAAAATATATATGTACAAGAGCCGCGTTTTTAAAAAAAAAAGGAGAAAAAAAAACTAGAAACGAGAACAAAATAAAACACATATATTCCTTACGTATACATGCCTTCCTTTTTCATCATCAGTATAAATTAAAGAGAAACAAAGACGACGAACAGTTGGCGCTTTTTTCTTGACAACACGGATTCGTTCGTATTCACATATCTATATATATATATAGCAGAAACGACGGTGAATTCTCGTCTCCGTTGATAATCCATCGTCGTTAATCTGTTTTATTTCTTTTTTTTTTGTAGAATTTTCTATCATTCATTATTCCATTCTTATATTTTCGTTCTTTCTTTCTTTCAATCTTGATTTCTTCTTTATTTATGATAGTAAAAAACTAGCCTACCTATTTACAGGGTATCTGGGCCTCGAGGCCCTCAGGGACCAGAGAAACGATCTCACATACCGGAGTGCGCGCAATATTGTTCAATCAATCACGTCATTGTCCACACCCCTTACTCGATGGGAATTTCAAACATTCTTATTCGCTTTTATTTGTTTTCCTATTTCCTGCGTGTTTATCGAGATGCAGGGTGATGCTCGTCACTGACGTTTGAATCGCGTATTTCCATTATGTAGAGAGCTCGATCTCAATAGCGCTCTGGCGTACTATTTTTTTTTGTTTGTTTTTTTTTTCTATATTCTTTTTTCACAATAAATTATCATGCTTCGAGGCGTGTATCTCGTGGCAATATTAGTTTCTCCTCGATAGTTAAAAACAAAACAAAAAGATAAACTAGTGGAGAAAATGTCAAGGGATGAAATAAAAGAGGGAGACGAATGCGAGATCAGAATAAAAATCAAAGGGTAAAATCTTTCTTTCTTGGAAGGAAGACAAGAAACGGAAAGGTCCACGATTATTGAAAGATAAATAGAGAGGAACGTTACAATGACAAGATATAATTATCGAGTGAAAAAGTAGCCTCGATTGTCGATAGACGCTCGTTTTATTTAAAATGTTTTGTTCGTTCTTCTTTTAAGATTTTCGAGTTCAGGACGAGATCACGCTTACGAGGGACCTTTGAGAACTATCGACGCAAGACGCGATCGGCATACTCGATTTGTTCTTTGTTTTCTTTTTCGTTAAAATCAATCATTCTTGCTATGTATCCTAGATCTGCCTACTTTTGTTGTATTCCTATGTATAAACGTTTAATGAGCACGCGCATTCGGTATCGTCCGTTGCGTCAACGGTGATCAGTATCGATTTCTCGATCGCACTTCCGGTTTCTCTCTTTCTCTCCCTCTCTTTCACTCTTTCTCCCTCTCTCTCTCTCTCTCTTTTTCTTTACATCGATGCAATTTGGCGCTCCTGAGCTATTTTTTTTCTTATCTTTCGAAACTTTCTGCGAATAATCTAAAGCCCCGGTCACTCTGTGGCGCTGTAGGGTTTTCGTAGATTGAGCTCGCTCGCGGCCAGACTCTCGCCCTTGACATAATAATCGGCGGCGTCTCTTCGCCTCGAGTTAACACCGTCGCCGTTTGCCACACCGTTCTCCTTGCCATTGGCGACACTTCCGTTCGACGCTTTCAAAGCCATGGCCGCCGCAGCGTCCGCAGCAGCCGCTTTCGATCTCGCTATGTTCCTTTTGTTTTGGGCATAGTTCTGTTTGTAAAACTCGTTGAACAGGAAGAGGAACATTATGCCATGAAGTCCGATAAACCAGACGAAAGCCTTAGGGTAATTGCAGTCGATGAAGAGTAGTTGGAATGCGTGAACTATAATAGCGATGAATTGGATCATCTGGAAGGTCGTCAGGTATTTCTTCCACCAGAGGTACGGCTGAATCGATGGTCCAAGAGCGGAGAGCAAGTAGTACGAGTACATCACGATGTGGACAAACGTGTTCAGCAGACCGAAGAACGTCGAATGACCGCCTAGAATTTTACAAAAATTTTGTCTTCATCAATTTCCTTCCAAAACTTTTCTCCAAAAAAATTGCAGCTTTGACCAAAATTTTGTAATTCAATTGTCACTGTCAATCGTAAAATGTTGAATTAAACAAAACCCTTAATTTTGTTAATTTGTGCTGTTGCTTATTATTTCTTTGCTTACAATTGAAAAAAGAAGGTTCGTACTAACCAGGTGTGAACTTGACGCCGAACCATACGGACATGGGCATGCATCCGTGATGAATAACGTGGAGGGTCGATACATGATCGGTCTTCTTTCTCAAGACGAAAAAGATCTATTGATAGATGGAAACAGAAAGAAAAATTATAAATTAAATCGTTCGATTTGATTTATTTAGCAGTTTTACGAATGTTTCTACTTACTGTGTCGAAGAGCTCCGTGAATTTAGAGAAATAATACCACCAGCTGGCGTACACCATCTGTGTTTTTTAGGTAAAACAAAAATTAATAAATCTAGCCTAGTGGCATTAATCACATTTCTTACATAATTTTATAATTTGAATCTAAACAAAAAATTTAGCTTTTTTGTAATTGGTGCTTTTGTAGTATATATTGTTCTATTCGTAATAATTCAATGTTGTTTTCGTGCGAGTCTGGCGTACGTGTGACGCTAAATGTATTTTTTTAGTGTCGGTGCGGTGATTGTTGATTTTTGTATTGTCGTGATAGAACGAGAGAGGACTGAGAGATCGTGAAGGAGTGAGATCATTTTTGTTGTTTATGTCGAAGCCATGTGAGGAGAGTATAATCTTGTGGGAATAGGTGGATGATTCGTTGCGAGGAAAGTATAGCCAGTGGTGTTTTCGTTTTTTTTGCTTCATTTTGTCTTTCAATCCCTTTCGGTATTGCTCCTCGATTCGGCGTATCGTGTTAATCGCACAAAGCAATTATACTAACTAGATTTGTGTTAGTGTAGCGTGAATTCTGAACACCTTGGCCAAAAAAAAGCAATTAATTTACTCGAACGAAATAAATTTTCATGAAGGCTTATAGTGAATTTTCATTAGTTCGAGTTGATTTTTGATTTTTTTTCTTTGCCCACGGGTTCAAATTGGTTTGTTCGTATTTGGTACTTTTGACTATAGTAGCGTAATGCATGGTACAGAAGCGTATCGTTTATTGTTCTCTGAACCTGCTCGATGCATCCTACGCCAAAACGATTGAATTCGATCATTTCTAGGCCTATTAAAAAAATAAAATAAAAAATACAAACTACAAAATTACTTCATTCATTCAAACGAGCATTACTCGTCTAGCTACCGAGAGAAATATTATGCCCTAATTTAAAAAAAAAGCGAACTATAAGCAAATTACAATGTAAACTCGGCCTGTAGCTATAAATATTTAATGTAGAGGTGGGCTGACCTGCTACCTTCAAAAACGAAAAAAATGAAAATAATTACTGGCAAAGTCGTTTGGACGCAAAACTTGAGCAGGGCAGATAATTGTATAACTGACAATTTTGATTTTTGTTTGTCTACGAAAATACAAAAAAAAATACGACCTACGATTGTTAGAGTACGGCGTTTCGGTATTGTTTGAATTCAAAGTGTTTTTTTTTTGTATCTTTGCTGTTGTACTTTAATTTTTGTTTCGTTTATTTCTGCTCTTTTCGATTCTTTCGTTTTGTTTTTCTTTTTCACACCCACCCTTATAGCTGTAGGTCGATCGCTGTGGTCTACCGGTTGACACCTTAGAGAATAGTCTCCTGTCAGCCATCCGCCCATTCCTATCTGTAACCACAACCGCCCAAAGGCCATTCTCCAATAAATTAATGATTAACTACCATCACCGTCTTACAACCCTCCCAACTATAATCTTTTTCTTTTATTTTTGGCTCCTCCATTTTTTCTTCAGCTTCGTTCATTTGCCCATTCTTATTCCACTATTGATTTACAACACATATAACACATATACTAATTAATTAACAATATAGCGATATATATATATATACAAAACGCATGTATTTAATTCCGGCAGCAAGTTCCAACGCCTCGATTCCACCGTAAACATTGTTCCTGCATATACAATATAGTAACAAAATGGCGCATTCACGAAAACACGTACTTCAATGACAAGATTATTACCGATTTTATCAATGGAAAAGAAAATAGGAAGTTAATGAACAAAAGAGATATTGATTAAATCGACAATTCGATCGATAATAATTTCGATCAAAACGTGAAATCGTGTCACGCGACAGCCGTAACCCCTGAAATATTTGTTAGTAAATGAGAGGCAGATAGACGAGAGTTGGAGTATGAGAAATGTGGAGAATATGTATTGCGAGAAAATAGAAGCGGTGAATAGTTCTATGCGATATTTTTCGTACGACGAAAATTTATGTTTTTTTTTTGTTTTCGTCCACCAATACACGATCGAGGCCTAGGTGGGATATAATTATTGATAATTACACGATCGTCTCGTTTGCGATCTCTGAATTGGGAGATAGGAAGAATAAAATCAGTCGATGATCGTCTTGATGAGCCACAGACGTGACGCGCAGTCCTCCGTTTTCGTAACGAGACAGATACAACGAAGGACTTACCCTTATCGCGGTCGGGCTGTTCGTATAGTCCACCGGTTGACAACGGAAACTATAATGGCCCCACCAGCCGCCCATCAGACACTGCATATTCGCAAAATTAAACCTTAACTGCTACTACAAATTTTCGCCAAATTGTCGATCTCAAATCAATCAACTTTTCGTCAATTTTTTTCTAAAAACACATTTTTGTAAATACAAAAATCTCTTTCTTAGCGCAATGAGAAGCGTTTCTTTTTTTTTCTGTTTAATTCGACGAGTTGAATTATTTGACTCGACATTTTCACGATTCATAACTTCTGTAAATTATCGTTAATAAATAATTGTTAAATGAGAAATACGACACAGAACACAGATTTCGAAGACGTGAAGCCGCTGACGATAAATCCTTCAAATTGTTGTTAAGAAGAAACAGTGAACGGTGTTTAGATAGGAAAAAAAAAGTAAAAGGAAATAAAGAATGATGAAAAAAAAGAGTCTTACCTCCCAGAAGAGCCACGCCGAGAACAGTACTTGGAATAGATTATAAGCTATCAGTATTTTCTTCAGTTGAAAGGGTTTACGATTCTCCATGATCTTTGGCCCGACAACTTTAACCAGGTACACGTAGCTCAGGCAGATGAAGAGCGTGGGAAATGGCGAACTCATTAGGAACCAGTTTGTCGTTCGAACGTCTGAAACAATTAGCGTTGCCAATTTGAACGATTTGAAGTGAGAAATAAACTCGTTAGCGCGTGTTCAAAAAGGAAAAAAATTCATTCGTAATATCATAAGTCCGGCTACCTCGTCAGAGAGATTAACTGATTGATTGATATATTTAATTATGTCCTAACTAGCTATGGGTCAAATACAGAAATCTCATAAATTTGCAAACCTTACAAATACAGAAATTTATAAATTTACAATTTGTGAGATCTGACCAAATTTAGAAAATTTTACAAAAAATAATAAAAAGAGGGGGGGGGGGGGGAGATTGTTTGATGGATATATTTAATTATGTCCTAGCCAGCTATGGGTCAAATACAGAGATCTCACAAATTAGCAAACCTTACAAATTTGCAAATTTATAAATTTACAATTTCTGACAATTTTCCAAATTTACAAAATTTTACAAAATATAATGAGAGGGGGGGGGGGGGGGGGGGGAGATTGTTTGATGGATATATTTAATTATGTCCTAGCCAGCTATGGGTCAAATACAGAGATCTCATAAATTTGCAAACATTACAAAATTTGTAAATTTGTAAATTTACAATTTGTGACAGTTTAACAAATTTACAAAATTTTACACGATGTAATAGCTTAACAACGTCCTTACGTAAGAACGTAAATATAATACGTGAGAGAGAGAGAGAGAGAGAGAGAGAGAGAAAAGAGGGAAAATGATTTTTACATCTCGATGGAAGACTCTTCGTTGATCGACGATGCTGGGTGGTCGTCGATTCCCATGGAATGGAATTCAAATAGTTTTTCGATGGTCGGGAGAGCTTCGAGCAAGTGCTCCGAGTGAAGCGTGGAATAAATTATTAAAAGTGCACGAGTCTCGCTATGAATACGAGAGAGCTTACAGAGAGAGAGTGCGAGAGAGAGAGAGGGACCACTTTACTCACTAATACTCATTCTCCATGTCGCTATTTCTAGAAGTGATGGGAGTAACACACGGGTGGGCATACTCACTCTTTACCAATACTCTTTCGATTACGCATCATCTTATTATTGTCGCCAATCAACCGGGAATTTACCGACACGCAAAATTTATTTCCTGCCATTAACGTCAATAACAATACAAATTTCAAGTAAGGAAAACAAAATTCGATTACAACATTCCAATAATTTGCATCAAGATTTTAATTAATTACTCAAGAATCGATTCCAGGTAAAAATAAAAAATGTGCAATAAAAAATCAAGTGCGTTCGATCAACTTTGTACATATATATCAATGAATATGGAAATCTCGCGGAATTCCCGGTACAATGTCCTGCTAAAAGGTCTCAAGGACGAACTGGTTACCGCGACTGGCAACCAGAGGCCCAAGACCTTGTCATGCGCTCAATATTCCTCTCTCTCTCTTTCTCTCTGTACTCCACGAGGATCGAGTTCATTGAAAATCCGGGCCATCGCCCTGTGCATCGATTCTTGTCTGGAATGCGCGAAATCTCTCCGCGAGAGGGCATTCCCCTCCAAAAAAAAACACGAAATAAACAAGGAATGAAATTTGATTAATAATTATCGAGAAATCGATATATCTAATCGATCAATTACCCAGTTGGGTTTTTTTTCTTCGTGATAAATCATGAAATCGATTATCATCAACAGTATTACGGAAAAGAGGCGTGTGCATCGAGCTCGGGAATCACAGAATCGATAATACGTATTATTTATTCTCGATCGTTTAATCGACGCCGAAGATAAAATCGATGGATATTTATACACGTAACGAGATGTCGGATAAGATCTTTGCTATAATTGTGTACTTATCGCGAATAAATTTATCACCGTGGGGTATAACCCGATTTTAAAACGAGCTTTAAGCATTAACGGTCGCCTGCGGAATTGTTCATTCGTCAATCGGCACGTCATTTTAATTAATCTTACGCACGAGACGGAAGATAATTCAATTTTTTAAGTATGCATTGAATAATTAAAGCTGGGAAAAAGAAACAATAACTTCGTTACGATTTCTCGGGGATTTTTTTTATTGTCATTGTCTGCGGGAAACGAGAGAATCTTGATCGATTAATTATCTCTGACGTATGAAGGAAAAAAAATACGCGGATCGAAGTCGTAATAGCGTATTCAAATTTTGTGGGATTTTTTCGTAAGTGCGTATTACAATTGCGCAAAATTGCGAGAGAAGTCGAAGTGGAGTGGATTCATCGAACCGTAGGAACGAAAGTCTCGTAGAATCGTTTCGCGAGTATAAAATTTGCTATATATAGATATGTCTACGTCTCGTTTGTATAAATATTAATCAATGATTTTGATTACTAAGAAGTTTTGCGAAAAGAATTCCCGCGCTCGCCGGCCCGTGAAGGCATAAAGTTGTTGGTGAAGATTAATGGAATTGGCAACATAATATTGGGCGAAAGGTAAAACGTGATGCAAGGTGAGAAATTTTGCGCAATCGAGAGATTTTATCTGAGAAATATGCAGAAATATATATGTTCATCTATGTTTATTTGTAATTTTTTATTTCGACTGTGAACTCGGTTGAAACAAATGTTTCCTAAAGAAGCGAAGGGAAAGAAAAAGAGAGAGAGAAACGTTTTTATAAATCGGTCTCGTGAAATGAGCGAACATAAATTTTTATACAAATTTATATAAATAATGCTAATTAACAATGATTTGTGGTCAGAACGAAAAATATATACAAAGTACGCTAAGAATTTTTTCTCCACTGTGTCAATTAATTTTCCGCTCGTACTCTCGGAAAAATCAACGAGTAGATAAATAATTGTTCGCGTTTATTTAAAATAAAATAAACTCATTTTTATTTACGTTACGATTAACCTTTTTCCACCACCAAAGGTAAAGAGGCAACTTCCATTTTCGTTATCAAATTTGTTAACGTCGAATCCAATTTTAATTGATTTTTATGAAAAAATGATTTTGTTTCGATCTAAACAAGGCGCAATAATCGAATGGAAAAGTCGAATTTTATGATCGAAATTATATTTTAATTCGTTTAATTCGTGAATCAAAATGAATTTCAATGTACGAATTATTTTTGAATTGGGTCGAGGTCGTATAAAATTAATTCGAAGGAAATAAGCGCGATTCGTATTAGCCACGGTAGAATTATGTGACAGGCTTACGAGCTGGGACTTCCCGGTTGTTATTAAGGAGCCGCACCCGTGACTATGGAGAGCGTGGGAGTTAATAAAAAAAGAAAGGAAAGACAGAGGGGTGAAAGCGAGAAGGACGTGGCAAAGAGGAAGATGAAATTCGCGGCTGTAGGTCGAGTAGCGAGAAAAAAAAGAGAGAAGGTTTGGAAATCATCGTGTTCGCTGATTTTTCAGGGTCGCGAATATGAAGCTGTCCGCCGAGAGTGAGGAAGGACGGGGCATTCAGGGTCGTTTCACGGTTGGAACGATCAGCGACCGCGCGAATAGCGACCTTGCCCCGGGGGAGTTCTCTTTCTTTCTCTTTCCCGACGATTTCATCCTCGATGAATGCAATGGTCCAAGCTTGCTCGACATACACATCCATACGAGATTCAATCTTAAAAAGCCACGAGCTATCTGTATTCCGCGCGTACTCTCGTGAAAACGATCCGACGTTCGTGGAATTTACGAGAATTCGCGAGTCAATTCTCCGCGTTCCACGAGAGACTTCTCGAGACGACAAACGACAGAAATTTCCACGACATTCTTGAATTCGAGAAAGGCGTTCAACTTTTTTTCCAACGTGAACAAAATTTCCAATTGTTTTTGTAGGGAGAAGTAAAAAAGAATCCACAAGTTCGCGAGTCAATTCTTCGAACGCGATTGAATTCTTCTTTTTTTTTACTAATTGTTGTATGTACGTAACGCTAGAGGGAAGTTTAATTATTCATAAGTTTGAAGATGCTCATTGCATCGATAACTCGGTAATTTCCAGAGCCATAACGCGTTTATTGACTGTGGCCGCGACGCCAAACGAGATAACTATAGACATGCGTCAGTCGGTTTGTCTGTCATGCGTTCATTGTTGACGGTTGATTTACGACCGAAGTTCGGTATTTCCGTATGGACTGACCAACCGTAAGAACCACGACGAAGTTTCTAAATCTAAAAAAACGCTGAAATAAAAAAAAAAACAGAATTAAAAAAAAAAATGAAAGAGTAAAAATAATTCAACTCTGGCAAGATCGTTCTTAAGGACTTAATTAATGCTCGAAGACCGCTATGAGATCCGAAACGGCCGCTCGTGCTTGGAAGTCCCGGATGCGAAAGGACGGAGCGAATTTTAGAAATGATAAGTAGATACGGAATTGACGTATCGGACGATTCGATCTTCGACATCACGATCCAAGAACGTGGATAAAAAAAAAGTAACGATCTTTAAATAACACAGGGTTTTTTAAACGTCAGCGTTGAACGAGCCTCGTAATAATTCATACGATTTAAGATTCGTAGAATATTGAAAATTCATCGTATATCGTAGGAGAAGAACGAAATAAAAACAACAACAACAAAAAAACACTCACCTGCGTTCTTGTCCAGCATCTCGTGAAACCGGTCCACGTACTGCATTATGATCGACATATTGATTGCCGGTTTTAGGGAGGAAACGATTCCTCGGTGGTTACTTTCGTAAAATATATATCACGCGTCCGCGTGATCCGTGAGACGATTATTTAAGACTCTGCAATCATAAGAGAAAAAACAAAATAAACGAATGAAAAAATTGTTATACATTCATGAAAATTCATAGGAATAAAATTATCTTAATAATAATCAAAACTACGATGACGTTTTCTTCCTCGCGATTCGCAATTGAACCGACAAATAAATAATTACATAAATAAATAAATAAATAAATAAGTAAATAAATAAATAAAAATTTGCAATTTTATCGAAGAAAGTCTCGTTCTAATTTCGTTACGTCCGATTCGTCGTTGCATCGTCGTCAATCGTCGTCGCGATCAACAACTGTCTACGTTCGATCAGTTCTATACGTCTAAATAATTCTAAGTATACATATATATATTTTTTTATACGCGCAAATATATATATATATATTTGCGTGTAGCATGCATCGCGCAACAATTGCTCAGCGGTGCGAGAGTCACTACGTAGCGTGTACGGTTCTCCCGTGACTGGTGCACACGAGACGAGCTCCAGAACGGTTGTCGTCGCGCGGTCGTAGGCTCGCGAGAGTCTTGCCACATACGTGATCGAGGGCGTATTACTTAACGCACGTAGGCCTAGTCGGTGACATAGCCGAGAGTATGCGAGTTTCGTCGTGGTATACGATTGGCAGCGTTATAAGTAGTAAAGCTGCACCGATTACACGAGGTAGCATGTGTGCTAGCGTTTCTGTACCGGCCAGAAAGCCAGCAGTGACTGGTCAACTAATATTAGCAGCTGATCTTGTACATTTTCCTCCAGGTCGTACGAACTTCCGCGCAATCGTCGCGTAACTTACCAAAATCTCAAATTATTCTCAAATTTTCACGATCTCAAGAATCGATTGGAAAGCAAAATTGATAACAAGAAAATAAATCGATTGTAATGAATTTTTCATGAGATCGATAATCGTCGATCGTTCGTTGATTGGTCGAAGCCGATCGTGACTAATCGATAGTACGAAGGAATTCCTTGACAGTGATTATCGACATAATCCGCGATAAAAATTCTTCTGACTCGTTTACGATGAACGAAAGAGAGGAGCACGAGCTCCTACGAACGAGGTCAGTAAGCCGCGTGTCGCGTACAATATAATCAGCGCCGGTGCGATTTGGTAACAGTGGTTTGGTACCTTCGACGAGTTTTCGCTTTCGATGCACCTAAACCGATCGAAGAAGCGTTTCGCCGTCGTCAAGGCCACAATCGAACTCGAAGGCGAGAGCGTACACGTTCCAAAGACTCCATGATTACATACAGTCGGAGAGACAAAAAAGAGAGAGAGAGAGAGAGAAAGAGATTTGATGTGTGGATCGTGTTTAAGTGTGTGACCCGACGATCCACGAGACGAACGCGAACTCTTGATTCAATAGGTGTCATCATTCGTACCACGTACAAACACATCGTGGTACATAGACACGTTTCACGACACGTAAGAGAGTAACGAGCATGTGAACGTATTTAATCGTTACGTTCGTAGAGCCGGTGTACCTATCTCTCTTATTCGCACACACGCTCGATTGTGTAACGGTAACGTAAGCTTTTTCACGTTGGAATCGTTCGGGGACGAAATGTAAGAACGAATGGAAAATAATTTATTTCTAGATTGATAATAAATATTGCAAACTTTTTAAATCAAATATCAAATTTTAAACAGAAATGATTTATTAGTTAAAGAAAATTGAGGATTTTTGTTTTTGTTGTTGTAATGAAAAATAAAATGTAAAAGTTTTATGTTACAAGAATAATAAAAATGAGAAGATTTTGTAACGTAATAAATGTAATAAATTTATGGAATAGTTAAAACGAGTTTTATCGTAGAAAACGATAAAAGTGTACAGAAATTAAAAAAAAAAGAGAATTTAATTTCTTTGGTGAAACTTTTAGATATCAATAATTTATTAATTAAACAAAACTGAGGATTTTTGTTTCCGTTGCAATGAAAAATGTAATAAATAAATGTAATAAATTTATGGAATAAAACGAGTTTTATCGTAGAAAAAGATAAAACTATACAGAAATAAAAAAAAAAAGAATTAAATTTCTTCGGTGAAACTTTCAGACATCAATCATTTATTAATTAAACAAAACGGAAGATTTTTTTTTCGTTGTAATGAAAAATAAAATATACAATTTTTATATTACAAGAATAACACCTAATAATAAAAATAAAGAAGTTTTGTGATATAATAAATGTAATAAATTGATGGAATAAAACGAGTTTTATCGTAGAAAAAGATAAAACTATACAGAAATTTTTCAAAACAAGAAAACCGAGAATTTAATTTCTCCGGTGAAACTTTTCGCGAGAGCGACAAATCTGGATCGTTGAAACTCTATTCTTCGATTGGGTAATCGTTTCTTCGTAGGACGATACGTACATACAAATCATTTTCGATTTGGTGAGTGTATAGCTTCGATTACAGAGAATCGTCGAGCCCCGATTATAACATCGCGGAAAGACGACCCAGTGACCCACACCGCAAACTCTACTAACCCTCCTTCCACATAACGCGCTCCTTTTCCAGATCTCGTGCACGAAGAGCCCGATCGCTCGTTCGTATCGACACGATTCTTTAACATCGAGGAATTTCATTGCGAACGACACGCCACCCAGACCATTTTTTGTGATTACCACACAAACACAGACACAAAATCATTGTCACACGCACATCGAAGACACTCGTGACTTATTTCGGAATATTTGACGTTTTGCCTTCGTTGCATATATATCGTCGAGCATGCGTGTACGAACAGTTACAACGATATTCGTGCATCGAGGACAAAAAAAGAATTTCACAAGATCGTGGGATCGTCCTAAATCGTCTAAAAAATTTCTCGTACGCTCGAGGTTTATTTAGAAAAAAAATTACGTGGGTTTAATGCGAAAACAGAAAATAAAAAATTATTTAGAAAATATGAAAATTTAGAACAACGAGGATAGCTATGAGTAGCGAAAGTTGAAAACAGAATGGAGCTTCCAATGTCAAATTCCTCGTTACAATCATTTTTTTGTTGTTTGGGGTCAGCGATATTCGCGCGCTTATTCCGTTTTTTTTTTTAATTTCCAATGCACGTGTGTTTAATGCGCGCTTGAGTACACACGCAGAGTCATCGTCTCTCGTTGGGAATAAGCGATACAAGATTCGCGATTCGTCTTTTTTAGCACTATTCGCACAGAGGTGTAGGAGTTAAAGGATAGGTCGACGAATCCGTGTCGTATTCGCGCTATATGCCATTCGTGCGAGAGAAGTTTACACGGTGTTGTTACAACGCCGGAGAACCGGTCGTCCTCGAGTAGCCATGCGGAGAATTCACCCCGAAGTAGTTGCTCGAGGGTATCTGCATCGTACATTACTACGAGTGTCGTGCATGTACGAGTCATACGTAAAAAAACATTTAAAAAAAAACAGAAAAAAACGAAAAGAAAACAAAATAATCGCAGTTTGCGATCGCTAGTAGAAAATGCTGCACTGGTCGGACACTCTCGTCAATCTCTTTTAATCCCCGATAACCGTCCAACCGCAGAATTATTTAATGCTATTAAAAATAACGGATTATATTTATTGTTAGATAAAAAAACATTTGAAACGAAAAAAGAAAATATATTCGCAGATGGCGATGGCTAGTGGAAAATGCTGTACCGATCGGACAATCTCGTCGATCTTTTTTAATTCCTGATAACCATCCAACCGCACAATTATTTATTGTTATTTAAAATAACAGATTATAATTATTTGTAAGTAAAACAAATATTTTTTAAACCAAATAAACAAAATATTCGCAGATTGCAATCGCTAGTAGAAAATGCTGTACCGGTCGGACAATCTCCTCGATCTCTTTTAATCCCCGATAACCGTCCAACCACACAATTATTCATTGTTATTTAAAATCACAGATTATAATTCTTCACTCACGCAAAAAGAAGATAACCGTCCAAACAAATTTTCCAAGTATGACAAATCGCTCATTATCCTCGCGCGAAAATTTCTCACGCGAGAAGAACATTCGAAATTCGTACAAGGTTGCGTTTCATCAGTTGCAAACAAAAAGTAATAAATTTTATCTGAACAATTGCGAGTTTTGATTTCTCTTATTTACCCGCGAAGGAAAGAGTAAAGATAGAAAAAGATAGAAAATCGAATCACAGACAGTTTCTCGCGAACTCTCGTGTGCCAACGCGCGATATAATTACACGTGTCTTCGTGCAATCGAAATTACAACTCGACGATAGTTACATACACGACGATAGTTACCCACAAACTCACGAGCGCATCGTGAGAATACGTACTTGGATTTAATTCGTCTTATTGTCCCGCAAAATTTGTCGCTTTTACGATTTCCAATATATTTTTTAACTCTCGTTTTGTAATCGATTTTTATTTGATCGAACGCGACGAATTTGACACAAATCGAAGAAATTAATTTTATTTTTGCGTGGGCGCGCTCGTTCGCTCGCGTGGTTGTCTCAATACGAACACCAAGGCATACTTACATACATAGTTGCAAAATAGTTCGGACTGTCGGACGGTCCGCGGCACGAAGCGAATCGTCCAAAACGCGCGAAGCAAGCGAATACTCGAGAATTGCGAAAACTCGACTCGTATATATCGCGCGTATATGTGCGGTATTGTACATAGCTAGAGAGGCGAAGGAAAAAGGGGGCCACACGGTGTGTATCCCCCTCGTGCAACACTGCGCGCGATGCCCTCTCGCGCTCGCTCGTACATAAACCCGCGCGGGGGACAAACCGCGCGTTTGCGCCCGCGAGCCGAAGCGTTATGCAACCGGAGACACTTTTCGCGTCCAAGAGCGCAGTTCATCGAGACTGTTCAACGCCTTTTTTTTGTCAAACATTTTAGCAAATAAGAAGAAAACTTTCGCACGAAAAAAAAAACGTATTTTGCAATTGAAAACGAATAAGATATTCGAGAGTATAATAATCGTCGTCGTATTTCGTCATAACGATCGTCGATTACTCGGCGATAAATTAATTGAGGTCGCGAAGTTCGTTCGCACGGAATGTAAAAAAAAGTAACGTCCTTCGACGATTTATCGAGAATGAAAAAAAAAACAAAATGAATGAACATAAATATAACAATTTTTCAATTTGATAAAAAGTTTCAACGTGTCAAATTAATCGAATGGAGAAAAACGATCGAGCGGAAATAAAATCCGTTGTACGAGAAGAAATTGTCGAATGGGGACGAAGAATCTGTTGTTTTTTTTAATTTTTTACGGTAATTAGAACGCTATACGTCACCGGACACGGGTCGTTCGGCCACCGATCAAAGTCCCGGTGCGCTCGTACACCGCGAGTACGACATTTTAAAATAAAAGATAAAAAAAAACCGCAATTGCCGAACGCGTTGATAGATACGAAAAATGTCAATGCAGCGTCTATTCCAAATCGCAAATCGCAATGCCGAATGCATCTAACGCGCAAATAACGCTCGTTGGCACGAGCGGTGTTAAATTTTTGCACAAAGAAATATTTCGCGCGAGTCAAGAGGAAAGAAAAAGAAAACAAAAAATTAATTATATACGCAATCGAATACGTCATTTCGTGGAATTCCATAAATACAATGTTAAAGCCTCCCTCCCGTCACGAGACTATGGACTTTCCGTGGAATTTCCGAACTCCTTGGGAGCGGAGTAAAAATTGAGCGAGAGATAGAGAGAGAGAGAGAATGAGAGAAAAGGAAGAAAAATTGCTGCAAGCGACGATTGCATCGCGAGCACAGGCGTTGTGTCAACGGAATGTTAGCTAACGAACAGCTATATATGTATATAACCGTTGAACTTATTTCTCCAGCTGCACCTACTGCTGTATTCGGTACCTGACATCATAAATTTTTTTTTTCAATCTCTTTCTCTCCCGAGTCCCTATTCCTATTTTTCTCCTTATTTCTCACGAAATTACAATTCTTCCGCGATTTATGTCTTTTTCGTAACGTAGACTCGTTCTTAACAATCACAATCCCCGTTAAAAACGAACGATCATTACGAAACAATTATTACACCATCTAATTGTTCGAAGAAAAAAAAACAAACAACAACAACAAAGAAACTCAAATTTCTTCCATAATTTTCCGTAATGAATGAAAATAGAATAGAAACAAAAAAGAAACAAGAAACAATAAATAAAAATTCGACCGTGCAATTTCCATAATCTCACAACGCGTGCGCTTTTTCTCCTATCGCAAGCGTCCTTTATCTCGATTTCGTAAAGACGCGAAATTCCTCACGATCGTTAGTTTCGCCTCGATAACAAAATCTAACATTTTTTATCTAGTCCATCTACGCCCTGATAGCAAAAATTTTTATTACAAAAAATTTATCAAAACTCGAGTAAATATGTACATTAATAAAAACGTCAATGAGTAACACATTCGAGCTTTATACGAGTGGGTGTGTGTGTGGAATCGTACGTACATACGATGTAAATAATATACGGTTAATCAGACGTAGCGCGTGCAGGCAATTCGATTGTGAAAGTACCTTTAGCCCAGGATGACGAGCTTGGGAAGGGGGAGGGGTCGGTAGGGGGAGGGGAGGGGGGCACAAACCACAGAAAGAGCTCGTTTAAGGCACGTACTTTACTAGTCAACACAAATATATATTTATATGTATGTGCGTGTGTATGTGTGTGTGTGCGCGTGTGTGTGTGTGTGTGTGTACGAATATTTATATATAGATATATTAGCGCGTTGTGAATAACGCGAATGTATTCACACCACGAGGAAAGTAACGATCAAGACCACGACTAAGACCATAAGACGGGATGAGGCCGCGTGCTAACACGCTGCCGGGACTGGACGTCGGCCTATTGCCGGTTCTAATGCCAATTGAAAGTACGAGTATGTTTATACGTAGGTAAAAACGTGCCTGCGGTGATACTTGTGTCTGTGCTGCGAGTATATATACATAGAAATACGCGCTGTTTTTATCGTACGGGATTGGTTAGAGCGCCATTCCAACTGCGTTAGACTCGCGAGAACATTGCAGAAGATGCAGGAACGAGGCATTTTTATTATTTAATTGTTTTTTTTTGTAAGAGCGGTTTTGTGTGAAAAATATGTTAAAAAGTAATAGGGGATGGTTTTTTTAAATCGAAATTTGATTATAATAATTAGCGCAGTTGGTTTGAATTTTTTCTTTTGGTATCTTCATTAGATTTTGATAACGATTTTCTTTGTTGTGATCTTTTTCTTGGCCAATGGTAAGTATAGGATATTTCGATTGGCGAAGAGTTTGCATGTACTCGATTATTTTTTTTTAATCGAGTTTTGATTATGATAATTAGCGAAGTTAGTTTGCTTTTTTTATTTTGATATTTTAAATTAGATTATGATAGCGATTTTTTTACCTCGATCTTTTTCTTGGCCAATGGTATACGATATTTCGATTGACGAAGAGTTTGCGTGTACTCGAGTATTTACTTTTTTGTAAGAACGATTTTACGTGAAAAATATCTTAAATAAATAATAGAGGATGTTTTTTTTTAATCGAGCGTTAATTATGATAATTAGCGAAGTTGGTTTGCTTTTTTTATTTTGATATTATAAATTAGATTTTGATAGCGATTTTTTTACCTCGATCTTTTTCTTGGCCAATGGTATACGATATTTCGATTGACGAAGAGTTTGCGTGTACTCGAGTATTTACTTTTTTTTAAGAACGATTTTATGTGAAAAATATCTTAAAAAATAATAGGGGATGTTTTATTTTAATCGAGTGTTAATTATAATAATTAGCGAAGTTAGTTTGCTTTTTTTATTTTGATATTATAAATTAGATTTTGATAGCGATTTTTTTACCTCGATCTTTTTCTTGGCCAATGGTATACGATATTTCGATTGACGAAGAGTTTGCGTGTACTCGAGTATTTACTTTTTTTTAAGAACGATTTTATGTGAAAAATATCTTAAAAAAATAATAGGCGATGTTTTTTTTAATCGAGTGTTAATTATAATAATTAGCGAAGTTAGTTTGCTTTTTTTATTTTGATATTTTAAATTAGATTTTGATAACGATTTATTTATCTCGATCTTTCTCTTGGCCAATGGTATACGATATTTCGATTGACGAAGAGATTTTACGACTGGAGTAAGGGGGATGGCGAAGGAAGATGAGGGAAAGCGAGAAAAGTTTTATCATCCACTCGCTGCTATATGCATCGACGATACGAGGGAACGTTAATGCTGATGACTGGCATTGTACGAGGTGAGTGAACGCGAGTACTCGTGGGTGCGCGTATATACGTGCGAGGAGGCCCATACAAGCCAGCGAGAATAGACGGAATGATGAGCGATGACGTCGAAAAATCGAGCCTCGACTGCAATACGTAAGCATCAACGTGTGCGTAAATTTTTGAGCGAACGTCGGCATGTAAATAGCCAACTGGTTGCGCCGTGTACGAGCGATAAAATCGGTAAGAAAATCCATCAAGAAAGTGCAACGACAAGGGCGATCGTGTACGACTAACCGAGTTCGATTGAACACAAAGAAAAATCTCGAACGTATAAATACGCGTGTATAGATAGACTTCTCCGCGCGTCCATTGCATAAGGAAAAATCGAATTGGAACACCGAGACGATCGAGTGAGAGAGAGGCACGAAATGATAGCTATCGATGTTACGTGTGTATTAACGACAGAAGCTCACGTCCGTCAAATTCGTTGTTTTCTTTTTATATTTTGCAATTTACCTTTTTTTTTTATTCGTTTTTTTCCTGGTATGGAGTAACGATCTCGTCACTAACCTTGATAACGAAATCGAGAGCCCACGGGAAAGTAAAAAGATAAATTGTATTCATATGCATATGGGTCGTAAGGACTTTCGCTCGAGATTTATTAATCGATGTATGTTTGCGATGTAGCGATCTTTCATTTCTGTCATCGGTGGGAAAGGGGAGGGGGGCCTTTTTGATCGAGCACGGAGATCCAGACACGGGATGAGGAAATATTCGAATTTTTTTGAAAGAAATAACATTATCGGATCGGGACAAGTGTCGAACTTACGAAATTTTCGAACGTTTTTTGAAAGCTGCGCGAGTGTCAAGTTTCAAAAATTTGCAAAAAAAAAAGAAGATTGTAAGAAGAATATATTTTTATTTAAAAAATGGTTAATACGTTATTAACGATTTATTTTTGATCATTTACTACCCGTAGTTCACTTCTGTCAGGCACATCTGACATTTAATAAACGTCATTGTTTCCGAAACCAAAAAATATCGACGAGTGTACCTAAAAAAATTCTTTTTTCCTCCAATCCGGCTGACATTTATGAGAATTGAGTTTAAAGTTCAACCGGATTACAAAAATGTGCAAAAGTTTTGCAAGAAAAAAATCCGCCAAAAGTCATTTATCGCCGTAAATTATTGTTCCAGGAAGTTAAAAAAAGAAATAAAGAAAAAAAAGGAAACAATTCACTCTCACCTCTCGAACGTTCAGACGCGGTGGGCTCCTTTCGAGACCTGAATCGGCGAAAATTTATAGTGCCAAGACGCGATAAGACGTCGTCGACTCGTTATCTATCGTTATCTGCGATCATTTGCTACAAACTTAAGAATCGTCCCTCGTGTACGAAATAGAACGGATTGCATCTACCGACATTTTCGAACGTCGTACCCAAGGGTGTGGTCGATTAAAAAAAAAAAGAGAAACAAATGAGCGAAACTAAATAACCAATTCGCAAGTTTCCCGATTAAAAATAAATTTGTTACGCGTTCGAGCGGAGAGTTTGAAAACTTCCCAGAGCGATTTTGTTTTCTCGGCGCGTTCACGAAGTTAGGTAAAGTTGCGATACGAGGTATTAGGAGACTTCGCGAGCCAGGGAAAGTGCATAGCGCGAGGAAACCGAGAGTCGACAAGACGTTCGTAGCGATCGGGTCCCCCCTTCGGCATCGAGGTGAGAGAGACACGCAGCAGACTGCCTCGACGGTTCATGATCGTCTCAGGCAAAGAGCCACACACAGGTGTAGCGAGTCACTTCGAACTCGCGATCGAAGCAAATCCGACGGGAGAAAGAGCGAGACGGAGATGCAACGACGGAGGATCTTTCTTACGTAAGCGATCCGTGTCTTTTCTTAATTTCAAATCAAGTGGATAAGCCGCTGGGACGATATTATGGAAGAAACGAGCCGTAGAAAACTGAGTAAAAGAGGAGAAAAAAAAACGAAATATATCTTAGTAAAAAAAAAAAAAAAAGAAACGACCACGAGAGAGAAATGCACGAGGCCCTCGATCGATCTGTATACGTCGTCGAAGGATTGCAAAATCTTTCCTCGAGTCGTATAAAAACTGGCTCCTTTCAAAGATTCCTGACATTCCGAAAAATACAGCTACGTATGAATTTATATCGATTTGAGAATCAATCGTTGACATAACACGGATGGATTTTCCTCGGATTAGGGAAAAGATTAATTTATTCATTCGTTCGATTTTTCCTCAATGATTCATCGACGATGATGATGATGATGAAACGTTCTAGGCAAAGATCAAAAATGTTAAAATAACTATCGTATTTAGGAGAAAAATAATCAATATTGGTTAATCATTATCGAATTTAGAAATCGAAATTGATTATCAATTAATCAACGATGTATATTGCAATTGCTGTATCGCCCATGGCTTCCAGGTATACGGGGTACCTTCAAAATTTGTAAATCCTCGGAGCTGAGCGCAAAAGCTGTAAAATATTATGTTTTCTGCGTTTTTTTTATTACGATTCTACCAATGTGATCTTGCGAGTCTGCGCGTTGTGGCATGCGACTGGTTGTAAATGTACAAAGTCCAATACTCGTGTCACATTCGTGTATCCTCTAGATCTGAAAGACAGAGAGAGGGAGAGAGAGAGAGAATCGTGAAATGTCAAAGACTCCGGTGTAAATGCGCGATTATAACGAATCAGGATGACCTCGGGGTCTAAAGCACCAAATTAAAAATGGGGAACGAAAAAAACCCTGCGGGCAAAGAATCGACACATTTTTTTGTACGAACTTTGTACCAATCTTTCTCTCTTTCTTCATGTGTGAATGAAAATGAACGAATTGAACGTGAACAAAACATCTAAAAAACTGTACAAAATAACACGAACAGGTTGAATTAAGAAGACGATCGAACGTTAACAGACGAAGAATCAACGAAAGTCCGTATCGTTGATGCGTGTCGGTCGTTTCTTTCTCTTGCAGTCGCACGAGTCTTCGTCTTTTATGATAGGAACTCACGATGAATACGAAATACTGCTTCACGCATCGTATAAATATATATATGCATACATCGACTGCGTAGCGGAGTATATAGGGCGTTCCACTCCAAATCCATGACGAATCAGAAATCGCACGATTTTTTTATTTTTGAATTTTTATAACCGACACTGTGTAATAATAATTTTCAAGTTACAACGATTAATGAAAAATTGAACAAGGTTCGAAGACAAAATTTAAACAAATCGTACGTTAAAATAAAATCGCACGATTTTTAATTTCTTAATTTTTACAACCGGCACTATAATAATAATTTTCAAGTTAGTACGGTTAATCAAAAATCGAGGAAGGTTCGAAGACAAAATTTAAAAAAAATTGAAAGTAAAAATAGAATTGCACGATTTTTTATTTTTTTATTTTTTCAACCGATACTATAATAATTATTTTCAAGTAATTACGTTTAATGAAGAACCGAGGAAGGTTCGAAGACAAAATTTAAAAAAAAATCGTAGGTAAAAATAGAATTTTACAAATGTGCGTCACATAACTTTTTACAAATTTTTTTCTTTTTTGGAAAACTTGCATGCTATTTTATACCGTAATAACTCCTAAAAAAAACATTGAGAAACGGTTCGTCCGGTCGCCTTCTAAAAGACAACCGGTATGAAACTTGTCGTTTGAATGGAACGTCCTATACGTATAAATAAAGTCGATCGTCAGGCCGTCGCCACGTCCTTTCCTGTCGCATTATTGCCCATTAATTCCGAAAAGCGACTTCCACCATGTTCAAGGATAATACAAGGATAATGGCCGAGACCCGATAGCGCGATGTAAAAGAAAAAAGAAACCGGACGATATTTAAAACATTTCGATTCGCGATTAATCGACTATTTCAAAAATCAATCCCACGATGGAGAATTTCCAAGTGGCGATGCCATTTATCTTTACGTAAATTAAATTCCATAGCCCGGTTTGATGTCAATGGAAAAAAAAACTAATCGAAGAATCTTTCGGGCGCTCGGTTCGCGAGAAGGAACGAAGGATTTCGGGGCGGTCGTACGAAGGAAGAACCGTTTCATTAACGCGACACGTTGCAAGTTTGTCCGGTGGATGTGCGAACGCCCACTATCGCAGCTCGAGCTACGCGAGCTCACTCGCGCGAAATTACAACGAGCACGCAAGATCGTCGAGCTTCATCAACACACGTTCGCGCGGTTTGCTCGATCGTTCGTATACGCGAGTGTGTAAGAGCGCGTTTATATACGCGAATGTATGTCGCGAATTAGACTCTCTCTCTCTCTTTCTCCTTCTCTCTCTCTCTTTCTCTCTCCCTCTCTCTCTCTCTCTCTCTCTCTCTCTCTCTCTCTCTCTCACACACACATACACACACACACACACGCACACACACACACACACACACACACACACACACACACACACACACGCACACACGCACACACACACACACACATTCGATGCGACAACGCGAGCCAGCGTAAAAGAACTCCATTGCATAATCTACCGATTGTTATAACTGACGGCTTCAGCGAAGCGTTCGACCTCGAATTATCTCTTTGAAAAGAAAAACGAAGGAAAAAAAAAGGAAACGAAGAAAACAAAATTTACCAAGGAAAGAATAAAAGAAAAATGACAAATTCAAACGTCGTATTTTCATTAATTCGATCGTGTATTGTTCCTAATAATGACTTATTATCATATCGTTAAATATATTTATAACAGATCGAAGATGTAACGATGATTTGACGATGATTCGTATGAACACCACGTGTGTGGTCTCGTATCAATTTTTACAGAATGGACTATTCCATCGTACGCCGTTATGAATGACAAATAGTTTCTAGCCCTCGATAATGCGCCATTTATATACTCAAGTATTTGTATAGAAGAGTCATTAAAGATTCTTTATGAATGACTAACTAAACGACTGGAAGATTCGACGATCAGATTCCACTCCGATAAAGTTTCCTATCGTTTCTGGTTTTTTTTTTCTGTGTTTCTTCCTCTATCTTGTCCCAAATCGATATTTACATTTTTATATATCTCTCGTGCAAAAATATGCCGTTCCGAAAAATTATAGCGGAGAAAAAAGAGAACCTGTTGGGGAATTCGCGATACAAGTAGAATCTCCCTGTACCGGTCAGACACGACCTCGTCTATGAAATTCGAGAAAAAAAAATTCCGTTATATGGTCGTTGTTTGAGCTACGAAAAAAAAAAACAATCAAAAGATCATAATTATGTATAACTTTTCCAAAATCGTTGAAACGGAATTTTTGTGTACACTTCAGGGAGATTTTTCGATAATATGATGTAAAAAAAAAAGAGTAACACAAGAAAAGAAAAAAAAAACTTCGAAACTTCCTTCGCGAGATAGCAAAAACCGATAATCCAACTTCGGGGGATTGTCTCATTCCACTGAAAAATGGACGTACCTACGTTTTGTCGCGGTCGAGGTAAATCGTCACGAGAAAAATTCACTTGCATTTGCAAAAGTAATGTGTTTTTGTGACGATGGTCGTAACGAATGCAATCCCTCCTCTTCTACTACCTCCTCCTCCTCTTCCTCCCGACCGTCTCTCGCCCTCCCGTCTACCCCTCGCCGACTCGATCCCTACGTCAATTACAATTTACGTCAATTCCGTAAACATCGAAAACAAAGGTCGGGGATAATGTCCTTTGTTGCAATAATGAATTCTTCCGCGCCAAATGATCCCACTTATTTTCGTAGAGGAGAAAAAGAAAATGCGCCCCCCCCCCGCCCTCCGTTTCGCATCTCTCTGACGTAATTCCAAAGCCGCAAATAATTCATTCTGTCCTGTCGGAAACAAAGAGTCCGAGTAACAAAGGTCAAACTCGAATAAAATCGATTCTATAATTAAAATCGTTTTCGCATTCTCGTGATCAACAGGTGACAAGACACATCGCGACGTTTGACGCCGGTTGCGCGATTAAAAAATACGATTATTCTGCAAATCATGTGAATTCACTTACCGAGCGTCACTTCCTCGAGCCCGTAATGCCTTTTTATTTGTTCTTCGAAAAGTCAGAACGACGAAAAAGAAAATATCTCGTCTTCGCTTTTCCAAATATCTCACAAAAAAATCACTTTTCTTTTTTTTTTTTTTTTATTGTTTGTTTACTGTCTTTCCGTGACGATAAATGCACTTTTGGGACGTTCGTCGAAGCGCCGGCTATCGACGTTCTTAACCTCCGATCTGTCTCTCCGTGTCGCGCGTGCGCGTTCCGGTTGCTCCGAAAAATATATACGCGCGTATATACTTTTAGAATCTCTCTCTTGGTTTCACGTTCACTCTCTCAGTGATATTTCGTTTCTGCGTATTAATTTTCAATTTTTTTTCGTTTCTTGTTATCGCGATAATTAACGAAAAAAAATGCGTGAACGCGACTATTCGCGAATTTCCGTTGCCGAAACTTTACTTCGGGAGTGTTTTTTTTCTTCGGGGTTTCTCTTCGTTAGAAATTTAACGGCGAGAAACGACGTGGAGAAATAATGACGAACTTTCGTACGAACGAAGGTAATGTCGAATGGAAGGAGATTGACGAACAAAAAATAATAATAATAATAATAAAACGAAAAGCGTGCAACTACCGACGTGCCGTTGTTCTCTCGGCAACTGCGAACTGACATACGCCAGGCCGGAGCATTGCTTTTAACCGGAGCGCCATGTTGGTACCGCCACCGCGAGCTTCCCCGCCATTCCCCTCACCTTTGCCACTCCGATCGCTCGGCTCTCTCGCGCCTCTCCTACCTCTCCCGGCCGCGTGCGTTCGATCGTTGTAGCGGTTATAGACCGATCGTCATCGACCGGTCTATCGCACACGCCGATGGCCAAGAAGAAGAATCAACGACGCTGAGTTTTGTCGGGTTTACGCGTCACCCACGGTGTCTTGAAACGCCGACTGGCTAAGAGAGAGAGAGAGAGAGAGAGAGAGAGAGAGAGAGAGAGAACCGTTCGAAATTCCAACATTTTTTCCTTCATCGCGATTTTACATTTGTTTTTTTGGTTTCCACGAGTTATGCAATTAAATTCATTTTTGCAGCAATCAAGGTCGTGGGGCGAAATTTTTGACGAGACCAAAATATGTGATTATATCGCTGTCGTATTGCGAAAACAAAAAGGAACGTACAAAAATCACTTTAATCGTTTTAATATCGAGATGGTGCGAATGGATTCCATGGGTCATTCTATAATTCGTCGGTATTCGTTCATCCTCGCGAGTGTTTCTCGCTGTGTCGGATCGTCGGACAATTTTGCTCGATCATTGTGTCAAGGTGATGAAGGACCTACCGAAAATAGTGGATGGTACACGATCGCGGGAACGTACCCACGGATTTTTGCAACGGTCATTACAAAATGAGGTGAAGAAAATAATAATTCACGAGAATAATTTTATAACAGGTTTTGATTCTTTCGGCAATCGGGTAATCGAGAGTATGCGACCGATGATCGCTTTAATCATAATCATTCTGTCATAATATCATAATCATAATATCATAATATTATAATCATAATATTATGTATTGTAATCATATTATCATAATATTATAATCATAATATGATAATATTATATTCATAATATCATAATATTGTAATCATAATATCATAATATTATAATCATAATATTATGTATTGTAATCATATTATCATAATATTATAATCATAATATGATAATATTATATTCATAATATCATAATATTGTAATCATAATATCATAATATTATAATCCTAATATCATATATTATAATTATAATATCATAATATTATAATCCTAATATCATATATTGTAATCATAATATCATAATATTATAATCCTAATATCATATATTGTAATCATAATATCATAATATTATAATCCTAATATCATATATTGTAATCATAATATCATAATATTATAATCATAATATCGCAATATCCAAATCATAATATTATAATCGTAATATCATATTATTATAATCATTATATCATAATATCATAATATCGTAATCATTATATCATAAAATCATAATAATTGTATCAAAATCATAATATCATAAAATTATAATAATTACATCATAATCACAATATCATAATTATAATCATAATATCATAATTATAATATCATAATATTTTATTCATAATCATAATATCATAATATCACATTCATAATGTGATAATATTATAATCATAATATGATAATATCATAATCATAATATTGCGATATTGTAATGACAATATCATAATATCATAATCATAATATCTTAATATCATAATGATAATATCGTTACGGTTACACGAGGTCCCTGATCCGGATATGACGATGCGCTTTAAATGGAAAATATCTTTGCGTCACTTCCATAGATTGTCGATATAAAGTATAATACTTATTTCGAATCGAATCGAGAGCATTAAGTGTTATTGTTTGTAAATATATGTTTTCACGTGGGTCGAACACCGGGCACGCAGTGGTCATCGACCGACGAATTCAGCCGGGGACTACCTATCACGCAATTGTCACGAGCGGAATTTTTATAAGTCATTATTATAAAAAAAAGAAAAAATAAACAACGATTCATTGAAGATCAAAAACTTTCCACTACTACGTGACGTCCTTCCCAATTATTTTGCCGGAGTATCGAATATTTATTTTCTCAGCAAAATCCAGTGAACGTTCCTAAACTCTTACACGAACGATTCGCTCAAATCGTTAACATTGTCACGTAGTCGCGAATTTTATTTTTACTAGAAACAACTTTTGTTTTTTTCCATTGAAAAAGTCTGAAAAATTGACGCGGTTCGATGCATCGAAAGAACACGCGCGTATCGACGAAACATTGTAAAGAAAAACGAAACAATATTCATAATTATGTAGGGTTCCTCGCGGTATTCGCGGTCAGCATGAATATCAAACGTATGTACATTGATCTTCCGGAATCAACAACCGATCTTACCTTGAACGTTCGAGCGTTGGTGGATTCCACGAAAGCAACACTTTGAATACGATTTGCTATAATCGCCGGGATTGATCAACGATAATCAAATGCTAATGCGCACGCGCCGGAAGTCGAATAATTCCGTATGAAACATTTCATATTTCTCGATCGAAACGATTGTTTTTCAATTTTTTAATCTCGCGCACGAACCGAACGTATCTTCGTTCGACATTAATTCTCGTACGAAAATCTCGAGACGCGATATCACCGTATCCAGCGTTCAAATCTCTAATTCTCTCGTGCCGTTCGATAACGTTGTCACTCTCCTCGTCCTCGATCGTACAATAACTCGTTTCATTCATAATCAATGTCGCGACGCGATAAAACGATTAACGAAATTCGATGTGAATTTATGAAAAATTGAAGGTTGCATGAAATATTCATTAGGATTTGTAATAATCGCACTTTCATAACGCGTATCGATGATTAAATTTGCATACGCTCGATTCTCGAACGAAAGGAAAAATTTCCTTGGCGAAACGATTGAAAAACCTCTCGTTTCGTGCGCGTCGATGACGCATAATAATTGGAAAAATTAAACTCGTAGCTTCATAAAAATTAATGACTTCTTGTTTTCCTCGTTGATTGTAACTATTTTGAATTTTTGTCTGTAGAAACAAAATTTCTCAACTTTTGTCATTGCGAATAAGCGATCGTAAAACGATGTGCGAAGATAGAATGCAGAGGTCAGGTGTAACGACGAGACGAGTGAGATCGAAGATGAAAAACGAATCGACCACAAAAAACGCAATGACGCGACGACTGTAAGAAAAACTTGTAAATATGAAGATTTTCGAGCGTACGAGAGAACAAGAACATTATTTTCTCGACGGAATAAACGCACTAAAACCGTTTTTTTTTCTTCTCTTATCACAGCGCGATGCAGTTTTTTTTCGCACTTTTTGCGAATTCTTTTTTCCCTCGCTGGCTCGTTTACGCGCGAGCCGTCAAAGTGTCTACTCAATCAACGGGAGTCTGTTTCATTGAATGAGCGTCGGTCTATGACGAAGGAAAAGGTTAATACGTAGTAGAATTTTCCTAGAGCCTCGTTGATCTTCGATTTCAAACGTAATCGAAATTGCAAATAGAAAAATACGAGAAATCGATGAAAAATTCAATTTTTTTTTATTCACGCGCGTAATAAAGAGCAACTGAGGTATCAAATTTTTCGACAAGATCGTCGAATATACGACGATGTCGAAACAATTTGCATTTTTTCGTTTTTCACACGCTACGAGACGCGCGTTCGTCTCGTTACGAAATTTCGTCCGTCATTCGCGCGTGCTCCAAACTTCCAAGGATCCGGTCACGAAATGTGAAAATTCTAGTGTCAACGTACCCTGTCCTCCTACTGGAAGACCCTAACACTCCGAACAACAAGATAACAACGTCCCCTCGCTAGTAAAATTAAGTATTTCGAAAGAGTTGTCGCCAAAGTCCTCGCGGATCGCGTCATGATTTCACGCGTTTTTTTTTTATATTCCCGACTTTCGAAGACCCTGAAAATGCCGATGACACTCCCGAGTATACGAGAACGAACTAAAACGCGAGAGTGAGAAAATAAAACAAACAGAAAATAAAAAAAAAAAATTGGACGAAGATACGAGCGCGCTTGTTGGACGCGGAAGCGCGAGATGCCGCGAGGGGCACACACAACTGTCGTGGATAAAACTCTACGCGACAGGATTACGAAAGTCTCGAGCTTACTACATCTCTCTCTTCTCGCACGAAAACGGAAGTGTGGGAGATGGATGAAGAGGGCGATTGATTTCATTCCGCGTTCGTACGTGAGAGGCGGAGTCGAGAACATTCGAAGATTCGCAGCGTTCGTTGTGCCCTCAAGGTCGCCACCTTGGAAAATCTTGACTTCTTACCACGCAGTCGACCAACTGCTGACGTTGTAGCAAAAAATAAAAGAGAAATGAAAGAAAAAACGATATGAAGAAGAAAAAAAATCCACGTATATATCTACCCGTCGATCATTACGATACGTTCGTTTCCGAGTCTCGAAGAGAGCGGAAAGAACCAGATGGTTAGGAGGAGTAGGTACAACGCCCGGGGCGAAGATTTATACGCGAAATCCCACCCCGTGTCCGCAATAATAATTCACGGAAAGTCATCTCGTCAAGGATTTCGCTCGAAGTATACAATTTTCGATCGGTCATTCGTTGTTCCTTTTCTTTTTCTCAAAATGGCTGTGTTAGCGTGGTGAGAAAAAAAATGCCATATATGTTTAATGAATCCAGACGGGATTCGCGAATTCACGATGTTTTGCTAGCGTGCTCAAAATTGGGAAGTCCAATGATATTAATGATGTTTTTTAATTGGACAAGATAATTGTTGAAAACTCGCTATTAGAAAAGAACAAACTAATCAACAATGGAGTTTGACAAACAAAAATACGCAAAGGATCCACGGTTGAAGTGGTCGAGTCCGTAGTTCGAATGGATTTTTACAAGCTTCGATGAAACGAGTCTCGATCATCACGATCGCAACAACGCGAGTTCTACGTCGCGGATTTCACACAACGTTGCTCACGGCGAAGAGTTTCGCGACGCGACCTTGTCGAGAATTTTAATAAATCGAACGAGATCCTGGAACAGGTAGGAGAAACTTTTCGGATGAATCGAAAAAAAAACGGTGAAGAAGATAGAAAAAAATGAAAAAAAAGAGAGAGAGAAACAGGAACGACCTCCGAGTCTAAAAGGTTGAGCAACGACATTTATCTTCGAAGGAGGAGAGAAAGGGGAGAGAGAGGAGAGAAGAGGCGAGAAAAAAAAATTTTTTTAACGTGGCCAAAACCACGCGAGATGGAGCGTTTTATTAGCAAAAATCTGCCCACCCGTTGGACCTACCTCATCACCTTAACCCCAATTCTCCTCGTCTATTAATATCGATGGACTTTTTCGGTATTAAATTCGTTCTGTTTACCACCTATATCTCCAACATTCGCAAAATTTAATCCACATACAGACTTATTAAAACGTGTATTCGACAAAAGTCGAGCGTCTCTCGGGAACTCGCGAGGAAATCAAACGTACGGTGAAAGCGAAATAACGAGACAATGCTCTTGTTTCTTCGCGTTCCGACGATAATTCACGACGCTGCATAAACCTACATAATCGTTAAAGAAGAAGAAGAAAATAAAAAGGAAATTGTCCACGGAAATTAAGGCACGGTTTATCTTACCGATCTTGAGAATTTTCTCGACTTCTCTTTTGGCCGATTCCACTTTTCTTTTTCTTCGCTTTCTTACGTTTTATTCTATTTTGTTGTTAAAAAATTTATATCTGTAGAGACGTGTCGGGTGATTGGAATTATCTCACATGGCGGCAAGACTACTCGTCGATTGTGAGATTAAATTTTTCGTGATATAATTGGTATTACGTATCCCAACTGCACGTTGCCGTTATGCAACGCGATGCTGTGAGTAAACGAAAACCTGTCGGTCATGACACGAAGCTCTCTTAGGTGACATACGTCCCATTAGATTATATATATACGTATTTAATAAATTATATCGCACTTCGAACTTATTTGTGGAGTTCTCATAATCGTGGAATCTCGATCGTCGTACACGATAGAAAATCATTGTTAAGGACGTAATTCGTCGAGCGTCAATGCAAATTAGTTTATACAATCGATCGACGCTCGATCGACTTAGCGATCTAAGCGTGCGAATAAATACCAACGAGTTGAACAAAAAACGTTGTAAGTAAAAGAAAAAAAAAAAAAAGAAGAAAAATTTATCGACGATAGTCGCATGCGCAAAACGACTCCAGACAATTTTTTAGATTTCTATTTTGCGTAAATGACGCGAAACGAGCGTTGCGAAGAGCGAGAATGAAGTGGTAAGAAAGAAAAAACATTATTACGCTCACCTTGGGAAACTTAATAATCGTGAGGTTATTTGCCGGATGATTCGATCGGTTAATTAAACTTGTTCGCCTCGTTTAATTTATTTTTTTCCTGGTTAGATTCCGCGCGAATGAATACACGAATATACACTGACGTATGTTTACGATTAGATATATTCAGGTATCCGCGAGTCGCCTCTTTCCACAGAGTTCGATCGGCATGTAAGAAGATCGAATATCCTCGAATTTTCGTCGAACTCACGCGCAGTCGCAGATGAGGATGATCCGACCCCGGCTGATGGAACTTGCGTCTTTGATGTGAAATTTACGAGCTATAACGTGCTGACTAACGTGCGATTGGGTCAAGAAATACCGGGCGTTGCTCGCAGCTTTCCTCGATCGGTGTCAAAATTCTCTCGTCCTCAAGATTCTCTTCGTCTCGACTGGTTAGAATTTTTGTTTTTTTTTCTCATTTGTAATTATCCAAGAAAGTTCGGGAGTTGCGTTTTTTTCTTCTAAGTAATCATCTTTTTTCTATTTTACACAAAAATCGGTAAAAAATCGAAAGTTTATCTTCGGATTTGGGTTAAAAGTGTGTTTCTTGTTCAGCATCGTTGATAATCAAAGCAATTTGATTAAATTCGATCGTGAACTTTGTACGAGGTGTTAATGTTCGACGATCGGTAGAAGGGAGAAGACGATCGTTGCGATCGCGACGGTGAGGAAATTCCGCGAGTACACCCGTTACGTGATACGATATAAAGTTCGAAGTCTCGATGAAAGAGGTAAAGAAAGAGAGCCGAGGTCACACTTGACGCGTGTCCCGAATGTTATGCGAAGCCAATAAAATTCCAGAGCGGTGGAAATGTTTTAGACAAATTACCGATCTCTCTCTATCTCTCTCCCTTAACCTTTCGATAGTGAAAACATCGCGATTATTCGATCGATTCGATAAAGGAAATACGGTTTGGTCTGACAATTTCATCCGACGAGACGGAATGAATGAAATCGATCGATCGTTTTAACTCGAAAATCGATTAACCATGCAACATTGTCATCAACAACCACGGGGGTCACGCCAGTTTTCCAACAACAATCCGCATTTATAAACACGAAAACCGGTTGTCGATTCGACGTCGGACAGCAAAAAAATACCGATTTGCGTCATGGCGTCCGGTTGAATTACTTTTGTTTTCATTTTGTGACTCGGACTTTTCGTAAGATAACGAATTTGATGATCGTCGAATCGACCCCTGATGGAAAAATCGGTGTGACGATTCTCCCCCCTTTTTCCTCTTCGTCGCGTCGAACCAAGGAACCTCCCAGTTACCGGAAGTGGAATATATCAGTGACACAGTGTCATTTAATCAACATGGTTCAACGATGAATTATCCATTGATTGCGTCAATGATCGGTAAAGAAAAAAACTATAACGACCTTTATTTTGTTCATTCCAGCGATATTCCCTGAAATACAATACGCGTATCGATATCCCGAAAAGTTCATTGGCGATTGACCATCGATCGTGAATTTGATCGTCCCTAATGGATCGTGATTCGTTAAAAATCGGCATTTTCGAGGTTTGTAACTATCTAACAAGATATAATTTAGAATTAACAAGAACGACAACGCGTTAATGAAAATCTGCATTAACGAGGACGCACTCCCGCGTCAATGGGGTCAATTATTCGACCTAATTTACGGTCTCGAAGAACTCGATCAACTGTAATACCATGCGAGAGAAAAAGAATGAAACGTGTCTCAAGGCCGAATGGATTCATAATTCGATGAATTCTACATCTATTAAAATCGGGTGTAACGAGGACACGCGCGTGTAGCTCTCTCTCGCTTGCATAATATAAAATAAGGAATTAACGGAGAAAGAGACAGAGAGGGAGAAAGAGTTAGGGAGAGATGGAAAGGCGAACGACACACCAGACGGATCTATGACGAAAATACGATTATTTTTCTCTCTCCAACCGATCCGATCATTATCATCATCTTGGTATGTGCATAATATTCGTGAGAGTCAAATCGTCGAGTATTATACGAGCATGTGATTGCGTAATGCGGTAAAACCAATACAATTTTACTTTGGTAGAATTTTGACAAGCCGTAAAAAGAAAGAGGACGGAAAAGCTTAAACGAAATATTCGAAATTAAGATTCTTAAATGTCGACCGTCGTCTCGTAATAGTTCATTTTATTAAATTTTATTTCATAGGAAGAGTCTAAAATTATGACGACACGCATAATTTTGCCAATATTTATTGATTCTTGCATTTATAATCCGGGAAACTTCGAAAAATCGAACGTTTAACGAGGGTACTTCGTTTCGGTACAATTTTATTACGCATATACGGATGCGTAACGACACGAGGCTTATTTATGCTCGATTCCTCGTTATATTATCCGTCGGGTCAACGTCATCGACGATAAAAAAATGAACGGCAATTTTCGATGTAGCGTATCATTATTAGGTAGAGACATCCTCTTCTTACCGAGATCTTGTTTATGAACGAATAATCATTTTTTTTTTCACAAGCTAAACGCTTTCCTACGTAAATCAGCGTTTCGAATAGAATAACGAGTTTTTTTTTATTTAATCCGAGACGATCTTCATTCTATTATTAATATGATGAAATTACCATTTTTTTTTTGTTATGGATTGTTACTACGACTAATTTTTAGTTTTTTCGACGAGACGATGTTTAAAAAAAATTCCTAAGTCGAAATTTTTTGTCAATTTTTCTACGACTATACTGGATTCTCTTCCGCATCGGCTATCGTGGAAAATTCTCTTTGCCCTTGATCATCCCGGATAACCAATTCCAAAGAATATGTTTACCTGTGGAACGAAATGGAAAAATATGATCGTAATAATTGCCTAAGACGTCATAGTTATTGATGCTTCATAAATTATGCAAACTATTCGAACTTTACACGTAAATGCTATATAATAGGAAACAAGTTAAGAACACAACAAACTATTAAATCAATCGAATCTATCGTAAAATCGATGGATTTCAATGAAAAACAAACATCAATCACTAAAATTCCAAGTAAAATCGCAATATTTAATTTTTCTCGGTTCGTGATCATCGTTAAAATCGATTTATAACTCTGCTCCCCTCTCATTTTACCACCTCGCTACTTTATCCCAAATAATCCAAAAAAAAAAAACAAGCGCGAAGCTTTCTTTCCCTCACGAGACAAACTTCCGATCGATGGATTTCAGTGAAAAACCAAAAATTAATCACTAAAATTCCCAGTAAAATCGCAATATTTAATTTTTCTCGGTTCGTCATAATCGTTAGAATCGATTTTTATAACTCTGCTCTTGTCTCATTTTGCCACCTCGCCATTTGATCCCAGCTAATCCAAAAAACAAGCGCAAAGCTTTGTTTCCCTCGCGAGACAAACTTCCGATCGATGGATTTCAGTGAAAAACCAAAAATGAATCACTAAAAATCCCAGTAAAATCGCAATATTTAATTTTTCTCGGTTCGTCATAATCGTTAGAATCGATTTTTATAACTCTGCTCTTGTCTCATTTTGCCACCTCGCCATTTGATCCCAGCTAATCCAAAAAACCAAGCGCGAAGCTTTCTTTCCCCATGAGACAAACTTCCGATTACACCGATAAATCTATATGTACGTATCGTTAATACATGTATCGGTTACGATCGGCGATCGGCCTTGGCCTACTGTGTCTCATATATACATACATATATACATATATATATATATATATATATACATATCAGCTGGTCGTTCGCAAACTTTTATAGGCTCGATGAGCACGCGGTAAAACTTGCGAGTACGCGAAGGATACACATATTCTCGCTAGGCGTGCGTATGGGTGTATTAGTATCGAGTTTTGCCATACGGGACGCGACCATCGACGATGATGGGTTGCACAATGAGAATGATATACGCTCGAATACATATTATACCTATATGCACAATGAGCATTACGAGAAGCGAGAAGAAGAGGGGAGGGTAAAAAGTGAGAGGGGAGGGCGAAACTTTTGGCTCGTTGGGTTGCCGATTGTCAATTTCGAAGGTCGTTGTTTCATCGTTATGCACCGTGAAAGTTCCTAAATGCTGATTACAACCTCAACGTGAAAGTAGAGCCCGGACAAAATTCAACGACGATTTGATGAAGAAAAAAAGTACAAATAAAGGACGTATTGGCGTGGTAATGTTGAATAATGGATGGATCGACCTTGGAAATAAACGTCGAGCTACATATAATATGCAAATAACATTGTTCGGCCACTTTATACCGAATATTTCTTTGTCGAACGAGCAAATTTCTCATATCATCGTCACGTTTACGGCAGCGTGATAATACCGATCTACATGTAACTGATCGCTCGGTCAATACGTTAATACCCCATCCCCTCTTCTTCATCGACGCTCCGATGCACATCGTGGATATTTCTGAACTTTTTTTCGTGTGAATATTCGCTATATACGTAGCGTAGGGGAGAAAATTCGTTAACGCAACGTTATCAATGACGATTCTTCGTTAAAGTAGTCGTATCGTTATAGCGTTTTCGTTAGATTTCACTGGAAATTTGCAGAAACGTTATTTGATATCATATGTACATATGTGTTCAATTTCAGGGAGCTTTATCGAATCAAAAATCACGATATTTATTCTTGAAAATCGTCATTTTTCGAAATCTCCCATAAGAGCTCGTGTTGAATATCGCAAGATTATACGAGTATCTCGATCATTTGGTCGATGAAGCCTGTTGAAATATTGTACACATTCTTATCTGACATCAAAGAAGCTTCGATTAATTTTTATGACCAATCTTATGGAAAACAAAATTCATGATTTTGTTTATTATATAACAAATAAACTTTACGTAGGATCAATTTTAATTTTAAGTATGTTGTTCTTTAATCGACTTGCAACAACTTTTGTTAATTAACTTAAACGCTCAGTCCATTTGGAATGTAAGAAAAAACGGGAATAACATGTTAATCACCCCCCCCCCCCCCCCTAACGGAATTTTAGACGATTAATTGTCGTTTGCCTGCTAACAAGGTAATTTTGGTAATTCGTTTGCGAAGACTTAATTTTTTCCAATCATCAATATCGATAGGATCGATAAAATACGGTCGATAAGATCGAGAATACTTTCGCCGGGGTGGATTCCGATTTTTGTGCCTTGGACAAAAACTACTTTTAACTCGAGAAACACGTAGATCAGGTTTACACCGTAAAACGCTACTCGGATATTTTGCGTTCACGAATAAGGCGATGAACCTCGTGAACTTCGGACCGAACGGACTTTGGAATTTTAATATCGTCGAGAGAAAGATTACAATTCGAAATAGTCGAATATTTATCGATAAAGCGGAACTACCATTCCGAGAGTTTTGATTATTATTGATAAATACGAAGGAGAAGGAAAGGAGGAAAGAAGAATGGTGGGGGGGGGGGGGGGGGGTGGAGGGGCAGAATGACGAATGATTTTTGGAGACTCCTTTTTTATTTTTAAAACCGCGGCTCCTAGCTTTGATCACACCTAGATCTATACTTAGCATCAACTTCGACTCATTATCGAACAAACCATGTCCATTTTTTTCATTTCTTTTTTTTTTTTTGGGGGGCAATTATCAATTTTCGTAGTTTTCCCTAGTCGAATGTGCCCAAACGAGTTTTGGCAATTTTTTGTGGGGGAGCATGACGTATGAGAATGTATAATTAGCGAAGAAAAATAGAAATATTATAGGTCTGTCTTGGGTAAATTTGCGTTAGTGGCGATAATTTTCATTCGTTAGTTTCTGACAACAAAAAAAAGCCCCTCGAGCAATTTTTTGTAATTCACTGTGCATCGTCATCGCGAGTGAAATTTTTTTTTTCGTAATCTTGTCAAGTCAACAATGGGACAAAAAGATCGGGTATTCCTGCAGCCATTTTTATTCTCCGCCGATTACGAAAACGTGTCACGTATTTTGCGATAAATTTATAAATCTTTGACTACGCTCGGTCACGATCTGCCGAGAGATAAAAATTCTGACTCATACGAGAATACGCTACGACGCTACAGACAGTTACGCGGTTCCGGGTGTCCGAAAAAAATCTTTAAACCTGCTCCGACAAAATATTCCTATTCTTTTTCAAGCGTCTGGCGTGTCGATAATTGCCTCGAGGTGGAAAAAAAAACTCCTATAAAAAAGTTCGTCGATCAACAAAATGGTTGATCGTTTACTATTTATATCGCGAGATCGAAAGAAAAACATTTAAGGAGATTTATTTGTACGCATGGTCGAATTTTAATCAAACAAACTGGATTTATATTTGATTTCGATCGATTCTTTCCAAGACGAGATAAGTTTTATACGAAAGCGTGAGAAACGAAATTTCTGGCTAAGTTTTGTTGAGTAGGAATGGTGCGAGGATATTACGAACGTTTAGGAAACAGGAAAATTGGATAACTCAAAGAAAAGTTGTTATCTCCAATGGGATTCTCTAATTTCCTCCTTTAATATGCGAAACGATCCTTTGCTTTTCTATTTTTAAATTTTAATTCTGACGGAACGACAAGCTAGCATAGATATATCGATGATACTGATAAAAAACAATCGACACACAAGACAGCTAGGCGTGAAACCAACCGGACAAGTTCTCCCAAAACGTATCACGTGGTACAACTTGGATTTAACGACTGCGGTGTAAAAGTTTGAGTATCGATATCTCGATGAAAGAGCATCGTATTAAAACGATAAAAAAGCTATTTTAAAAGTTGAAACGCGTACTTTCTCGACATGTTAATATAATACAGGTAAAAACAGTTTTTCCGGGTCAGTTCAAACAGGAGTTTATTTAAAATTGTTTTTATTCGGTACTCCGATAATGGAGAACAAAAATATACTATCGCGAAAAGTACTTTTTATACGCACGAGACAATAATATGAAGTTTACGATTTTTTGCAATTAGATGAACATAGAAATATCTCAAGTTTTGTACAATACTTTAATATAATGTCAAGCTCTTGGCCTATCATTCGGTTGAATTTGAATAGTTTCTCACAATAGCTCGGAAATTTTCCATACAACAATAAAATCACGGTCGTTTTGCTCTTGCATAAGAAACGATAAGTGAAAAATTGAAAAAATGTTATTTCAACACATTTTTTTTTCGAGTTTTCTCCTATTAATTTCAAATTATCGAAGGTACGACTGTGATTCTCGTAACCTTGCGGGAAATTTCCGTAATGAAAATAAGCGGTTGTCAAAATATTTCTGTGAAAACAAAAATTTGACTCCATAAAGACGGTTTTTTCGAGGTTTTGCAATATACATCAAAATTATCCATATTGAATTCCGGTGAATTTTAATCCTTTCTCAAGCTCTAAGAGTCTGTATCAATCACAAATTTCCCATACAACAAGAAAATCATAATTTTGTTTTAGAATTTTCAAATTTGATCAATCTTAAGTGAAAAAATCGATGTTTTTTTGCGATTTTCTTCCAGACTTTTTAAGATATCAGGCAAAATAACGTCGTAATGTTCATCAGCGAACAATTTTCGATCAAATAGATTCATTTCCATTTGCCTACATTTTATAACTATCGATTAATTCACATAAGTATCAATAAAAAATAATCCGGCCTAGTCCAGATACAAAATAATCGGTTTTTCGATTTCTTTTCCATCGTCGGAACAAGTGAGGCTCACTATTCAGTGTCAGCACACAATTTTCGGTTTACCTGTGCAGATATATATATATATTTATATATTTTACTCTTAATATATTTGCGTATATTAATTCGAGATTGTATCGATGGTCATTGAATGATTAACAAGCCTACTTCACAAACGTCACTGTCGTTGGAAATGCGGAATTATCTAGATGGATTTCTCGTCAATAAACCAACGCTCTATCCGCACAGCTAGTAATGAATATTGAGTATCTAAAAAATCCTCATAATTTACAGACCGATCAATATCTAATGATCCTGATGGAAAATTCATTTAATTGTCTCGTTTGTTCGCACGACGTAATACGCTGAAAGCCAGACAAATATATAGTTGTATATAGACGTCGACACTACCGTTATAACTTTCCGAACGTTGTAGCGCTTACGAGACGTCCCTATACACAGTCGTATAAGCGTATGTAAAATTTAATATTGAAAATTCTGGATCGTGAGCACGAGTGCCCTCGGGCTAATACGAACTATGACGAACGTGCGTAATAGAGGCGAATATTCGAGAATATATAAGGTGATAATAATAGAAGATAATTTTGTTTTGTGAAACTATCTAATTACAATTGAAACGTTATTAAAATTAAATTTTAAATTTAATTTATATTTGGAAATGCAATATATTGAATCGACCAATAAATAATTGCGTTTTTAACACAGAAAAAATACAAACCCAACCCAACTTACTTTCGCTTTTTGCGAAGTTACTAAACGCTCCGAAAAATTGAACCTAATTACACGTAATTTGAACGAATGAATTTTTATCGGCTAACGAACGTTTTAACGTTTTAACGCTTGGCGATAAGGAATTGATGATTTACGTCGATGCTTGAAAAGCTTGTACACTCGTTAAAAACACGTCGTTTTTTTGTTTGTTAGAATGTTAACCTTACTTTGTGTAACGACAAGGACGTTGTCGTTGAGACAAAAATGTAAATAAATTCTAATTTCAAAATTAGCGATTTGGCGAGATATCGGATAAGACAGAATCTACTATCTTCTATCGATTATCTGCATTGTTATCCATTATCTGTAATCTCATTTTGTAATCTGCTATGTTTCTTGATAAATTTCACCATCTATCTTTCATCTTTCGCCTGATTTCTGCTATCGTTCAACGATTATTATCCTTTACTCGTTATTCGTTCTCTTTTAATTCGCATCACGTACCGGAAACTAATTATAAGAATTTGAAAAACGTCGGACGAATTCCGTCCTTTGACCTGTGCTTAGAAGATAAATATTGAGCAAAGTGCGAAAATACGTCATGATTTAAATCAAGAAGTTCATATTCATCGCAAATTCCGTCATTTATCGTCGTAAATAGAACGTTTGATACGTTCGAAACAAAAATTGCGTTGACCTTGATCGGACAAGTTCAAAGCATCGATAAAATTGTATAAAATCGTTCAATTCCAAGAGACAAAATTGAAAAGCGTGCGAAGAATCGATTAATTTTTCACATTAGATCCTTATGGCGAGAGAAAGAAAGAGAGAGAGAGAGATAAAGCGCAGAGGTAAACCGCAGAAAAAAATTATCCGGTGGCAGTCGCCTCTGACCCTGGCGATTCAGTACGGGGCATATTAATGCTTCCGTCCTACATATGAAACACCTAATTTGACTATTGTATAAGAAACTTCGTCAATCGCGCGGCAAACGATTTATAACTCGATAATTTTTTATGGAAGGTTTTGATCCTGGCCTTGCCAACGTAAACATATCGACGGCGTCGCAAAATATCCGCTTGTCGACAACAACGCACGATCAAACGACCTGGAAAATATTTTCGACGACTTCCAGTTTACAAGACTTTTTACATTTTTTCTTTGTTTACATCATTATTTTCAAATATTTCTATCGTTGTTTTCGTTTCGTTGAATTCTCGCCATCGTCTCGAGAAACCAGAAAGCGAGTCTACTCCTTTCGTTCCCCTTTTATTTACTCTCGCTTCTTACTCGTATCGAGGCGTGCAACTTTGCAGAATTGGGGTCGAGAATTTCGTTTTCCTCCTCGTTAATTATGTAATATTGAAATATACTTTAATACTATCCATCTTTCGTCCCTCGTCAACTTCGGAAATTATTCAAACGAGTTATCAAAATTATTCAACAACTTCTCAAGAAGCGACATTTCTCGACGTTCTTCATTGGCTCGATTCGAAATTTAAGGAATCCCTGTTAATGGGGATGGAACTCCCCAGACTCGGGACAATGACCTCAAATTAATTTGTACAGAATCGACTTTCCTCATGGCGACGAAATTTTGACCATAATTTACATGTATTTATATATATTCGCCTGGTTATAAATATAAGAAATTCTATACCGTTTCAAGGCCAATAGCTTGCCCCCAAGGAAGCCTTTATACAGTCGCCACTATCGAATACCCAGACGCGATGCAACGTATCTTATTATTCTCCGATCGATCATCCCGAAGCAATGCCAAATTAAATATTCAGCAAAGCCTCGGATCTTCGATGTTTAATTTAATTGCAAATTAATTTAACTTATTTCGACTACTTTCAAACTAACCGATCGAGGAAGTGATTTTTTGTCTATCGATGGCGTACTTTAAATAAAACGATAAAAATCCCAACGTCGAAAGAAAAAACAAAAGATTAATGTTTGAAAAAAAGAATGAAATCGATCCAACGAGACGAACGTGAATTATTAGAACGTCAAGAATTGAAATTCATGAAAGAAATCGTGGTAGTGAAATTATGATTGGCCCAGAGAAGTAGGCAACCCGGCGTACACGCCTGCACGCGGGTCTCGGCGTTCGAGCGCCACTAGAGGCTCGACTTCACGCTGTACGTGCAAAAAATTACTTACACAACCGAGCCAAACGATCAACGAAGTTAAAGATAATTTGTTTCTCCTTGAGGTTTTCACCCTACACACACATACACACACCCACGCAGAAACCTTAAATAGTTCAGTCACACGATGAATCGTTGCACGTGTTTGAAATAAATGAATGATAGTCACAAAAATCCGGCGAACTTAGAACAGCCGAGAGTTCGACGTCCGTGCCAATCACAGACTGCTACGAAAATTCATTGTACCTTCCCAACCGCGAAAGATCAACTTCGAGACGGTGTAGTAAAAAAAAAGTACGAGACTACAAAAATGTGTCGCGGTTGTACGAACGATCGGTGAGGAAGAGGGAGAGAAACTATTGCACACGATCGAAATGGGAAAGCGAATTTTTTCGCACACGTCTCGGAGCTCGGCAGGTCTGGTTAAAAATAAATCTTCTCGGACTATTCTCTCCCTCCATCCTCAACAAACCTCTTAGCTTTCTCACTCGGCCTCTCGTCTCTTCCTCGTGATCTTTCCCTCTTTTACTCATTTATATTCGACGACTCCCCCGCCTCTGTCTCATTCTCTCTCTCTCTTTCTCGTAACTTGGCTTCAAAGTTGCAATATACTGTATATGTATATATGAAATGCGAAAAAACACGTGCGTCGACAGCTGGTGCGAAAATCGAGAGACTCGCAATGTCGCAGAGTCGATGGTATTTAAGCATGAACCGGAGATATAATCCCAAAACCAAATGAAAATCTTCTTCTGCTTTGGCAGGAACTTGAATATCTCTCGTATCACGTAAACGATATGAATCTGTAAAATAAAATCAATTTTAAATCGTGTAATGAATTTAATTTACAAAATAATCCTTCTTACGATAATTATAATTTAACAAAGCAATTGCAGAAAAAAGAAAATAATTTCATGAAACGGTTAAAAAAATAATATAGAATATTCGAAAGGTAAATAAATTTAATTTACAAAACAATCGTTCTTACGATAATTATAATTTAACAAAGCAATTGCAGAAAAAAGAAAATAATTTCATGAATCGGTTAAAAAAATAATATAAAATATTCAAAAGGTAAATAAATTTAATTTGCAAAATAATCGTTCTTACGATAATTATAATTTAACAAAGCAATTGCAGAAAAAAGAAAATAATTTCATGAATCGGTTAAAAAAATAATATAAAATATTCAAAAGGTAAATAAATTTAATTTGCAAAATAATCGTTCTTACGATAATTATAATTTAACAAATCAATTGCAGAAAAAAGAAAATAATTTCATGAATCGTTTAAAAAAATAATATAAAATATTCAAAAGGTAAATAAATTTAATTTACAAAATAATCGTTCTCACGATAATTATAATTTAACAAAGCAATTGCAGAAAAAAGAAAATAAATTCATGAATCGATTAAAAAAATAATATAAAATGTTCAAAACGTAAATAAATTCAATTTGCAAAATAATCGTTCTTACGATAATTATAATTTAACAAAGCAATTGCAGAAAAAAGAAAATAATTTCACGAATCGATTAAAAAAATAATATAAAATGTTCAAAACGTAAATAAATTCAATTTGCAAAATAATCCTTCTTACGATAGTTTTAATTTGACAAAGCAATTGCAGAAAAAAGAAAATAATTTCATGAAGCGATTAAAAAAATAATATAGAATATTCAAAAGGTAAATAAATTTAATTTACAAAATAATCGTTCTCACGATAATTATAATTTCAGAAAGCAATTGCAGAAAAAAGAAAATAATTTCATGCATCGATTAAAAAAATAATATAAAATATTCAAAAGGTAAATAAATTTAATTTAAAAAATAATCGTTCTCACGATAATTATAATTTAACAAAGCAATTGCAAAAAAAAAGAAAATAATTTCATGAATCGTTAAAAAAAAAAAAAATATTCAAAAGGTAAATACTTTTCGTCCAGTTGGTATTATATTTATTTACCATTAATTCATCGCTCAGCCTCGTGTCGGGTAAGTAGTAACTTCGCGAAGTTCCGCAATATATCGATAATGGATGAAGTAATGACTATCGTAAACTTTCCAGCTGCAGAGGTGTCTATATAATTAATACTAATAGACATCACGCGAGAGAACTACGAGTGGCTCGTAACTACTAGAATGACTACTGGTTACGTTAGCGCCAAAAAATTACAAAAATCCAGAATGGGCGATACACGATAAGTCTGTCCTTAAAGAAAGAATCATAATTCATATAGAATTTTCGTTTCGTCCAATCAACTGTATTTTACTACGTCGTGAAATAATTTCAACATTCTATAGAATTGAAACAAGAGCCATATGCTTTGTGAAAAGAACATAGATTATAGCTTAAGATACTACGTTTTAAAAAGCTGATAAGAATTCAACTTCTTGATATATCAATAGACTCGTCGACAGCGTAGCCTGTGCGGCGCCAATGTAGCGTGTGCACTGCCAGCTAATTGAAAAAAAGAACTAATAATGTGACCCGCGTAACCCCATCGTATTCTAACAATGTATTAGACAAGCACTTATATATATATATATATACATGGTATTCCGCCTGTGATCAGCTTCTTGCTGTCCTACCGTACATTGGCAATCGTGATAACACTAATCCGAATTATTCTACATCGAGATAAATCGATCTGCAGCACGCGATAATAATCGAAAAATAAACTTCAATATTACAGGAGTGTTCGAGGAACGATGACTTAAAAAACGTACAGAAATGTTTTGGCGAAATACTAGAAGTTAACACGAAAGGATTTCGTAGCTACGATTAATCGACGACATAATAATCATGATAATTAATGCGACGAGGTATAACAATGAAAATAATTTGCATTGCCGGGTACACGTCGGCGATAACGTGGCGTGGGACAATTGCATATTTATAGCATTTTAGCTTCCGTATATGGCATATATATATATATGTGTGTGTTGTATATATATATATGCATATATAATAGATATCATAATCTTGTATCCTGTGGTTAGTTTTTATCGTCGCACATTGCTTCGACTCTTCGCTATACGCACTATATCTTTGTCGAAAGAGCGTCGAAACAGGCCTCCCTACGCATACGCACTCGTATGACAGACACGACAGACACTGTACCGGTACACGTACGCAAAAGCCGGCACCGCATGCTGTAAATAAGCGAGATAGGTTATTTCATGTATTCGCCGCGGGAGGGAGCCACATGCTGGGTCACGAGCGAGTGTAAATATGACAATGTTAAACTTACCCAAAAGGAGAAACTTTTCACTCACGATTATCTATCTCGCTCTTTCTCTCCTTCCTCCTTTCCAGCAGAACGAAGGCTTCGATGTTTCACTAATAATTCACAGACACCACTCAGACATTAATAAAATTGTAAATAAAACACTTCCTGGCGTATCGCGAAAGAATTCGCGGGAACTTTTTTTTTTCACGTGCGTTTGGGAACTAACGCCGATTCTCCTTTGGCATATCTTACTCGCATGTTGTTTGTCCACAATGATTTCGCGAGGTTAACGGTTACACATGTGTTTCAAAACGAATAAGAGTCGAAATAAAAGACGAATTTGTCGTTATACATGTACGATGAATACAATTTTAGTGAACATGGAAAAGGCGCGTTCGTACTTCTTTTGTCAAGTTGAAGATAAACTTGTCACGAATATAAAGAAACTGTGCGGGAGACCAACACCGTGCCGTTTGGCACTGGAGCCCTACACTGACAAGTGTCGAGTGGCAGCGAGGATCGCCATATTCAAAATTTGCACCGCGCGCTATTGTGACTGTACCGAAGTCACGCAACAACGATGAAATGTCAGAGAGCCGCGGTTCGGTCGTTAAGCCCTTCGTTATTTATCACGATGAGCTTTGTCATAGCTTTTGTATCGTGCTAATGGTGTCCAACTGTGAATCGTGCGTTTCTCACCCTCGGATTTTGTCAATCTACACTTTTGTCTCCACTTCTCGATCTAACCGCACTGTCAACTGTCCGATCTCTAGTTTAAACACACCATTACACACTAACATGGCGGACCGGTGGCGCCGCGTACTACCAACTTGGAATTTTAGACCATGCAAATCCCCACGTCCCTATTTAGGGACTTTTATTTACGATAACCCTAGATGGCACTGTTGGCGATTTTGTGCGGGAAAATGCGAATATACTAAACTAAGTAAAATCACAATCGCGTAATTTTCGCAATCGATTTATGTGAAAATATTAATAAATATACACTCACCGCTTAGCTCGACATTTTCTCGAATACTTTTGATATTATTCTTATAGTATCCGCGCGTACGCCTTCCACTAAAAAAAATAACAAAATTCAAATACAAATTATCTTAAAATATACGCGCGTATAGTAAATGATCGTTAATAAAAGCATTCCACTAACGCACCTATTCTCTTTTTGTCAAAAACAAATAAAGAAAAATGAAAAAAATAAACCGAACAACTCCAATATATTTTGCAGACACTCGTGTGTATCACGAATTACGTTAACACATAGCGGAAAGAATATTATTCTTTTATCAAAATATCATACAAATATTTATAGGTATATATTACCGGAACAAAATTCTTCGCGATAGGCGTGCCTTCGTTCGATTTGGCAATCCAGCAACTAGGCGTTTTTTTTCATCTTCCCACAAGGCCTCTACGCTTCCGCGATATCAGATTAGATAAGAGAACTCGCACGTGCCGGAAAGTCTACCGGCACGGGATCACAACGTCACGGGACTACTATTCTTTCGTGTAAATATAAAAGTGGAATTTATAAAATTGCGAATTAAAAATTGTAAACGTCGCTCAGTTTAATGAACAAAAAATGAAAAATATAACCTACAAAACTGTACCTCTCGTTTCAGTGAGTTCCATAGGGACAAGGACCTTCGTTTCCTTCTTTCTTTCGACGACTCTTTCGACCGTTTCATTAAAAGTTCGTCCGCTGCAATTAAAATTTAAACACCATTGTCTTCCATGATCGCGGAAAGATTTTAACTCGTACTGGTCGACCCTGGACTTCGCTTTAAGAAAATAAAACGTGCGCTACCATCGTGGGACTCTATGACGTTTGTTCATTCTTAGTTCTCTTTTCCTTTGTCGTCTTTCACCTTCAAAATACGCCATAACCTTCTTTGTTTTAGCTTGCTCTGGAAAAAAAGGCCAACAAAATTTTCGTGCGCAAAACCCGAGGGAATTAGACGTCATTATACAAAAAATTATAGCCACACGAGGATCCAAGACGTTAAGACAAAGACTGCGTGCGCACAACAAGTGGGAATCCAAGAAAGTACTGGACGTTGTTAAATGCAAACTATAACCATATGATAATATATAAGCCGGTGAGATCAGGAATGCGATGAACGTTAAACGTTCTATTAACCTCCAAGTTGGAAGGGTCATGATCGTGTGAGGGGACAAAGCAGTTTTGCTTCAATCGTGCCGCTCCCCTTAGCTCTTGCATTTGGCCCCAATCGTGGAAAAAAAAGAATGTTGTCGACACCACGACCGGTTCACTCTCATCATAATTATGTCCAAACAAATTTTTGCCCAGTCTCACTATCTGTACAGTATTATCAGACTATAGCAAAATAAGGGAGGAGACCACAGGTCGGTTGGAAAAGAAACCATTTGATACAGCAATTTTATCTTAAAGTATAACGTTTGTATAATTTTTCAAAGCGCATCCAAGACTCCATGAGTCATGGCGCATTACAATGTTACTTGTTGTTTCATATAATAATTCTTAAAATTGTGATCTAATAAAATTTTAGTATATGCACATTTGATGTATCCGAATTGAATTAATTAAAATTATTACCTCGCCGCAATAAAATCTTGGATAATATCCTCCTTCTTTTCATTCCTTACAGTGGTCTCCTCTCTTAAATGCGAATCTCTTGACTTTGCCTCGTTTTATCGTTTTGTTTTATTTTCATTTATTTATCATTATTCTCTCGGTGTAATTCTCCCCAATTATGTACAAAAATATAATGAGAATCAATAATTATTACAGAGTTTAACATTAGGTACGTGACGATGCGTGTGTTTCGTATAGTTTTTTTTTTGTTTTCTTCCTTTTTTTCCATCTCGTGAAATTGCGTCGCCGTCTCACGGTGTCTCTTTCACGGCAAACAGAAAGAGAAAAAAAGAACAGAAATTAAGGATGCCCTCACTATCGAGAATCATGTAACCAGCGATGGCAATCTACAATCCGCTTTGAATGTTATTTTTTGCTCTTTCTTTCGACATATTTTTAATCGCCGAATTTATACATTTGTCATTGGTATTGTGATTTTCTTAATTCTTCGTTCCTCACGCTTCTGCTCGCGCAGCGATCGATCGTCAGGTTATTTACACTTTTTGTCGATACTTTTTACCTCTTCTTTGTCATGGACAATATCTCCCCTGGATTTTTTGGGTTTTTTCCTATGCTTTTTCTTTCCATTTTCGAGATTCGATAATGTACGCCGAACATATAAGTGTTTAAGGGAAAGTCACGGTTGATGAGCTTCGTTAATCACATTGTTTTCACATAGTTTTGAACATGCACCCTCGATACTTCACAATAATCGATGTCGTCGTGGGTAATTGAACGGTGATTACCCGAAAGGTTTTACATTTGTTTTTGTTTTTTCCCAACAGAAAATTCGTCGTTTCGTTGATCGTGACATCGCATATATTATTGTCCATATAAGTTTCGAAGACGCTCGAGGCTCTATTAGTGATTTTCTCTTCTTCTGATCTTATTCAGCATCGTGAATGGGAAAACTCATACGAACAAAGAGAGAACGGAAAAATGCGAGGGGCTTCCATACTTTCGGAATATCTCACTGACTCTTGCAAATTCATTCTCTTTGAACTTGTGTATAATTACGTGTTATTTTTAAACCTACTTTGAAACAGTTCAGTTCGGAAGGCGCGATCGAGAGTGTAGAAAAAACAAACAAAAATCGACAAACAAGACTATCCCTTTGGTCCTCTGTGACGGTGAAGCGCGAGGGATCCGTGTGTGTTTAAAGAGAGAGAGAGAGAGAGAGAAAGAGAGAGACAGATGAGGTAAGGAGAAAATATAAAAAAATAAATAATAGCGGATTTTCCGAATGGCAGATCATGCAATTTTATATCTCGTACTTTGAACGAGGTAAAAGAAGATCGAGAGCACCGAAGTACAAGACTGAAAATTCGCTGTTATTTCTTACTTTTTGATTTCTGAGCAAAAGCTCGAACGATGTAAAATTACTTGATGTGCGGATGAAAATGTTCATTGATCGATTCGCGCTCTTTTCCTTTCTTCTTTTTACCCCCTTTTCCTCGAGGAGAGCAGTTTTCTTTTTTCTTCACCATCTCAACAATTTTCACAGCTCAGTGATCGATATAAATATATTATTATCATTAATATATGTTATACAGATACTGTTGAAAAAATGCAGCGAATGCGAGGGCATTATGTAGACGAGCGAGACATGGCCACTTTACACGCGATCCTTTAACGAGTTTCTCATCGCCACATTGACAATCGCTCCAAAAAAGAAAACAAAGCCCAGAGCTCAATAACAGCAACAACAACAACAACAAGAACAACAACGTTTACGTCACGATGAAATGGCACGATTAAGCAATTCCGATTGGAAGGAAATAATTTCCCTTTTATTTATTTTTGTTGTGAAAAGACGAAATAAAGCAGAAGAAAAACCGAAACGTTAACGAACAAACAAAGATCTTGGCTCTAGGGCTATTTTCTTTTTTCGCGTTTGTAACGTGACGATGAGTAACCGAGAAGGAAGATTGAGTCACGCATGGCCTCGCATCACTGTCGCGTGGACAGAGGACGAAATTTACAACAACAAAATGAAGAAAAGAAAGAGAGAATCGTAAACTCTCAGCATCACACTCGTAACCCAGATAGATTCACACACTCACACTCGCACACGGTAGAAAAATTAATAACGAACGTTCCTTTACCTATACTTTGCTAATTATCTCTACGAACGTGTGACCGCGTTCCGCGTGGCGCTCGTTCGCACTGCGAGAACCCGTCGATCAAAATTTCGGGATCGGACTAACGGAGGAAAAAGTTCTTTTCTATCGATCCCGTTGGTCATACCGCGTTTAACGGCGAAGGAAGGAAACTTAATTGAATCGAAAAGATTTCACGTAATAAACGGAAGAAAAGCCTCGCGACAATTTGCACGATCGTGGCAATAGAGGAGAAAAGAAGAAGGAAAGAAAATTCGTTGGTTCGAACGGCGAAACTTGCGAATTTCTCCGGATATTAAAAACTGGAGCGCAAATCGAGGCACAGGACTTTCGACATTCTACAATTCGAAAATCGAGGTTTTACTTTTGTTGTTGTTTTTCGTTTCTCTAATATAATTAAGCGTTTAGTATCAGAGTCGCTGAAATATCGCACCGCGATACAAATAGTTTTTGTCTTGCACCGCAATTTTTATTTTCTCTTCCTCCCATTTTACCTTCGTACGTCGAGGGACGATGTTGTTGTTTTTTTTTTGTTTCTCACAAGAGTCACTTGACAGGCTTTAAAAGCTTATCGATCTCTTTGATCCCATTTTGTCCCTGTCTCTTTCTTTCTCTCTGTACGTGAATTCAAGAGATTTCGCTCGCCCGGCACTCATAAAGACAAACATCGAAGCTTGAACACAGTCGGGGCAATAAAGTGATTGAGTGAAACGACGAAGACGGTTCCCCAGACGGGGTTTTTTTAAAGAGAGGGAGAGGGAAGCTCTTTTCGTGTCTTCTCTCTCGATCTTTGCGGTGTCGAGATTATTTTCAAATTAGAAAGAATTCGTCTTTGACGATGTGAAATGGCGAATTTAGCGCCATTCGACAACAACCGCTCCGATCTATCATTCAATCACATATCTCTTGCCTTTAACTCTTATCTAAATGGTATAAATACTATACTCTTTTCAAAGACTTCGGCTACATCGTTAACATACTCACATACTCACACTCGTACACTCACTCACGCACACACACACACACACACACACACACATACACAGAAACAAATACGCAATTTCTCTCGCACACGTAAATTCTTCTCGTAGCACACGTATACACAATTTCATCTTTCACAGTTTTTGTCTAATTTCTTTCTTCTACATTCGATCTTTGTTCATCGGCGCGTGGGAGGCCAGAGCAGGGGGAAAAATACGAAATTATGAATTTCGTAGTTAGCGCGTTATGCGTGTGCGTGTGCGTGTGCGTGGCTGAAACGTCGAGAATGTCCTCGTATTTTCTCTCGTATATTGCTAACTTCCACCCCCCCCCCTCCCCCCTTCCTGCTGCCCAGTACATTTCCTTCACATTCCGTTTTCATGTGTTGTGTTTCCTGCGAATCTTTTTCGTTTCGCGATTTTTCGTTTCTTTTTCCTCGTTCTATCTCTCGTCGGCAAGCGATTAACACGCGGCTGACTCACAGTAAAGAAGCCTTCACACGTTTTGTTTGTTTTGTTAAATTCTTAAGCTAATTTCTTCTCCGTATTGTTGTTCGCTACGTAACCGTTGTTCGTTCCATTGCTATAACAACTGTTGTACTCCTTGTTGTATATCGTCGCGTACGACGAAACGCCGTTCTGTCTCGTCTTCGACTCATCGTCAAGAACTGGCATACACGCGCCGGAGTTCTCGTGTTGGCGACGACTCGTACCCTTCGACGATCCCGTATATTTGGTCTTGTAGAAATCGGAGAAGAGACCAAGGAACAAAACACCGTGAAGTCCGATCCAGATCATGAAACTGCGAGGATAGTCGCACTCGGTGAAAAGCAGCTGGAACTGGTGGGTCATTATCATGACGAATTGGACCTGAAAAGGAAATGACCGGTTAGTCAAATCTTGCGTATGATTATTTTTCAGAGATAAAATCACCGGGTCAGATTTCTCACTCGGTTTCTTCCTTCTAGTTTAGCTCTAATTGTACAAAACGAAAGTGGGCTAACAGTAAGATACAATGATCGACTTACCATTTGGAAGGTCGTGAGGTATTTCTTCCACCAGATATATTTTTGGTATTTAGGTCCCATCGCGGCGACCATGTAATAGAAGTACATTATTATGTGTACAAAGGTGTTGAGAAGAGCGAAGAACGTGCTGTGTCCACCAGGTGCAAATTTCATCCCCATCCAGACCGAGAATGGCATTACACCGTGATGTATAACGTGTAGAGTCGAGACGTGCTGATTTTTCTTTCTCATAATGAAGAATAGCTGCGGAGCAATAAAGAAAGAGAACGTATGAAGGTCGTGGAACAATTTTTCTGTCGCTCGTCGACGTTGGACTTATGAATAAGTGTCATTACTTCGTCCCCGGTAAAATGTTTACTTTTTTTGTTTCATATCTTTTTGTTCACTTCTTTCTCAGTCTTTCTAGCAAAAGTGAGAACGAGCCGTAAATCACAATATGGGACAAAATTATACGATGCAGAGGTTTGAAAGAAACGCGACCTCGACGAGCCTATACGAATTCGTAATTCTTAAATAATAAGAAGGATATATTTTCTTAAATAACAGACTGCGTTACGTCGATGCTATTGCGAAAGGTCTCGGTGTTACGATGACTGCAAAAATTTGGTTTACAAAAGGATCCGCGAAATTTTTAATCGTCGAAGATAATTTAGCGTGTGTCCGTAATGAATTAGTCAACGACAAGGTCGAGCGTGTAAAAAGACTGTCGACTCGATTTCACGGTTGCCGGAAGGGAAAAAGAACCTCGAAAGACGGACTGGATGTGATGCCGGCTGATTTGTAAATTGTACGCGAACACAATCTGCGTATCGGTTCACACTTACATACATCGCACACCCAGATCTAAAGGGGGCTAACTCGAAATTGCGATTTTTGTGTTAGCCTACCTAGAGGCTCACTGCAAAATCGCAATTTTTGAGTCAGCCCTCTTTAGATCTGGGTGTGTGATGTGAACACTCGGGAGACCCCTAGGGGTCAATCCCTAGAGGCTAACTCAAAAATTGTGATTTTGCAGTTAGCCCGTAGATAGGCTAACTCAAAAATCATAATTTCGAGTTAGCCCCCTTTAGATCTGGGTGTGTGACATGTGTGTCAAATATTAGAAAAAAACGGTACTCTCGTTAGCATCGTATTCTAATAACGGTATCGAACGTTTGAATTTGCAAGAGTTCATTAAGGACCTCCTAATTATTCATGGAGCCAGTGACTGCCAACTGGCTTAAACTCCTTCGAGAAGATTCGAGAAAATAATTTAGCTCCCATCGCAGCTGGAAGTCTCCGTTTCCCACAAAAGTTCGCTTTTACCCCCAGTAATTCTATCAAGCTTTGATTAGCGAGACAGGTATACGAAAGTTTGAATCATCAAGAAAGATCAGAAACTCTCCGCCAAAACTCGCTGAGTCCAGTTTAATTTTCCTCCATCTAACTTCTTCCTCTTTTTTTTATTTTTTATTTTATTATATTCGTTCTTCCTCCTCCTGATCATGAATAATAAAAAGTTAAATATAAGTCCATTCGATTGATCAAACGTTTCAGGGTTTTCTTCACGTGTGACTTACCGTGTCGAAGAACTCTGTGAACTTGCTGAAATAGTACCACCAACACGTGTTTGCCATTCTCATGGCTAGAGGCGAGTTGGAATAATCGACAGGCTGACAACGAAGACTGTAGCCTCTCGCCCAACCGCTCATCAAGTACTGCGAACAGAAATAAATATGACAGTTATAATTATGGATTATGATAATAATACAGGATACAGAAAAATAACTATTCACAGATTGATTGAAAATATTGTAATAAAATGTATAAAAGAAATACGATGTAATAATTCAAAATTATGTTTAAATGATTAGTTTTTCTTGTGTCTAAATTTATACAGCTTCGTCGAATAGATTATATTATAAAAATATTTAACGTCGTTATGACTGTTAGTGAAACATACAGAAAAATAACTATTCACAGATTGATTGAAAATATTGTAATAAAATGTATAAAAGAAATACGATGTAATAATTCAAAATTATGTTTAAATTATTAGTTTTTCTTGTGGCTGAATTTATACAGCGTCATCGAATAGATTATATTATAAAAATATTTAGCGTCGTTATAACTGTTAGTGAAACATACAGAAAAATAAATATTCCAAGATTGATTGAAAATATTGTAATAAAATGTATAAAAGAAATACGAAGTAATAATTCAAAATTATGTTTAAATTATTAGTTTTTCTTTTGCCTAAATTTATACAGCGTTGCCGAATAGATTATATTATAAAAATATTTAACGTTGTTATGACTGTTAGTGAAACATACAGAAAAATAAATATTCACAGATTGATTGAAAATATTGTAATAAAATGTATAAAAAAAATACGAAGTAATAATTCAAAATTACGTTTAAATTATTAGTTTGTCTTGTGGCTGAATTTATACAGCGTCGTCGAATAGATTATATTATAAAAATATTTATCGTCGTTATGACTGTTAGTGAAACATACAGAAAAATAAATATTCACAGATTGATTGAAAATATTGTAATAAAATGTATAAAAGAAATACGAGGTAATAATTCAAAATTATGTTTAAATTATTAGTTTTTCTTGTGGCTAAATTTATACAGCGTCGTCGAATAGATTATATTATAAAAATATTTAACGTCGTTATGACTGTTAGTGAAACATACAGAAAAATAAATATTCACAGATTGATTGAAAATATTTCTAATAAAATGTATAAAAGAAATACGAGGTAATAATTCAAAATTATCTTTAAATTATTAGTTTTTCTTATGGCTAAATTTATACAGCGTCGTCGAATACGTCGTTATGACTGTTAGTGGAGGAAGGTATCGCAACTTGGGACCGTCCCGTGACGTTCTACCAATTATCAACGAATCGTTCTTCGCATGTTCGACCACCGATTGTCTTCGTCTTTGACGTCAGACAAATATTAGTCCAATGCGATTCTCTCGTGACTCTTATTTCTTTCTTAATTTATTCTCTTCTAATCTCTATCTCTCTCTCTCTGTCTCTCTCTCTTTAGTAGTTCGAATCGAGACGCGAATCGGTCGAAGAAAAAAATGCCCCTTATACGATAGAGCTTGTAACAGATTTGAATTTCAAATTCCTCGTATAAGTCTCGGTGCAAGAGACGATAATCCAAGACGCGAGAACTTTTACGGATAACGAATAAATTTTCCAACGAGCATTTTTCTTTTTTTTTCAAGAAAGAAAGAACACGTGTGAAAAAGATTCTCGTTTCGAGGAAAAATCTTGTGACTCGCTATAAGCAATTTTTCAGCTTTGCCGAAGGCTGTCTCGTGCGTCATTCAGGATTGAAAAACCCAACGAGACGAATCAGCTAATAAACATAAAAACTGCTCGTGTCAATGCTCCTTTTTTGTTTATTCGCAGGATGAAGAAGATTGAAAGAATACGCGAGAAGACAAATATGTTGAACTTCGTTCTCAACTCCGGATCAAAGTCGTAGAGATAATAATAACGTTCGAGATCGATGACGCAAAACCGTAAAGAAAATTTGTTTTGAAGATTTTTAATTTTTTAGTTTTATTGCCAACATCTTTACAGCCGCCCATGAATTTTTTTCCCTACAAAATTTACGACGCCTACCGTAATATCCCTCCGACTTGTCAATCCTATCTCATCCAGACAACATTGTTTTTTTTTCTTTATTTTTTTTTTCTTTACAAGCGAGCAGTCCCTCTCCGTCCCTCGAGGTAAATTGACGAGAGTGTCGGTTAACGATGCGTTTGCTTTTCTCATTGTCGAGACAGGGGACAGGGCGAGATCACCGTACCCATAGAACGGAAGTGCGTGGTGCGCAAAATCATTCGGACACACGCATGTACTGATATAAACGGTCTGAGGACTGGGCCTAATTCGCTTAACGTGCCCAAATTGACCGACTGTCACCAACTGAGAAAGAGCGAGAGGATATCATGGCGTTTACAAAGTGGAAGAGCGTGTTATTTTGTCCGAGGAAATTTATGATCGCGGTCGTTTAATACCAGACCTAAACACGACGTGTAACTTTTCAGCACTTAAGCTTTGTTGTTTCTAATGCTTGAGTCGAATCCTTGAACCGAGGACGTATCATTTTTATGGCCGTCTAACGCGATTACAGCCTGAAAGAGATAACCATTGAATTAATTAGAAAAAAGAACGTCTAAATTAAAATTTCAAACTAATAAATTTAATTCCCATATAACACGTTTGTACCGTTTCTTTGATATTAAAAAAACGTGGAAATTTCTTGTACCAAGGACAAAATACTGCGTTACGTTAAAATGTATTTGTCTATTTGCGGATCTTGAATGAATTAATTAAACATTTCCTAGATTCTAATCTCGCACGAGCGTTTCTATGTCACGGTGAAATTAGCGAATTATTATTATTATTATATTTACGTTTTATTTCTCTTTCTAATATACGAGAAGACCGTCGAGACTCGCTATCGTTATCATTGCCTACGTTTATGGGACAGTCGGATCGATTCGCGTGACAAAGGAAGGATTGTCCAGCTTGCGGGCGGGGCACTAAAAGGGTTCGTCGGGTTTTCCTGTTTCTCGACGTCGATGCGCCGGAGATACAACGCTCGTTCTTGTACCGTACGATTTCGAAAAGAATCGAGAGGTTGCACGGTTGCGTGTCAAGGCTGACTGTAACGAGCCTCAATGTCGACAATCATGAACGTTTTGCTCCTCGCGCACGATTCGTCTCGATTGATTATTCCCCTTTGTTATTCGCTATGTAGATTTTTCTTAACTCTTTACCTATAACAAAGAGAAATATTTTAAAACAAACATTTTCATACAGTTTTTCAAATTGGACTAAAACGAGTATTGTGCTTGATCTCTCGATTCGCGAACAACGTTCCTACGTAGGAGAATTAAGCGCATTCATCAAAAAGACTATGTACCGAGAGAGAACTCTTCAAGAATCATCGACGGAAATGCGCAATACCCGAGCGATTCTGCCAAGACGATGAGCCTCTATTTTATTTTCTCCAGAGCTCTCTAAGCGGCCTTAACATTCCAACGACAACTTTTGTATGTGTACTTAGCAATTATCTCGTCACCGACGGGGTTCGAGTTATGCATATGAGAAATATCAGAAGCATTTCGTTTTTTTACACAGAGAGAAGAAGAAGAAAGAAGGCGAAAAACAAGATTTTTTATTATGCTAAGCGAGTCTCGATACCTCCAATCGATAGCCACGTGTTCGGTTTATAAGTCGGCCCCCGGGCAACAGGTAAATAATAACCGGAAATCTTTGTGAATAGATCTTCTCTTTTTTTTTTGTTTTTCAAGCAAAAAACGTTATTCGAACCTTGATCGAACACGTCAGCGGCGTTGATTTATGATTTAACGAACTCTGGAGGGATTTTTTTGCCAAGGAATTAATATTCGTAAACGGGACTTCCCGGTACGATTATGATCTGAGAATTTAGTACGCCAAAGTTAATTTATGATGAATATATTCACGATTAGCGGATGTATTTTTTTAAATTAATTTAAAACGTTTGTGACGCGTAAAGAACGACAAATTTATTGCGTCTTGTTGAAAAAGGACGTTGAGAAAAGTCGTTTTTCCGGACATGATTTCGCGCTTTCGTGTCGAGGAGTTTAAAGTAGGAAACTCGGCCAACGATGGCTTAATTTTCCAAGCCTCCTCAACGACGCGACGGTAGAGACTCGAGGCTCGTAGTACAATCCCGCCACGAAACAAGAGACACCCAAGCTCTCAATTCCTCCTCGGAAATCTCAATCGATCGAACGAACTCGATCGAGCTCGAGACTTCCTCGCCTTCGAGTCACGAACGTCGAGTGGGAACGAGATGGTCGACCGGCCTCGAAAAACACTTTGGAGTTACAATAAATTAGCGAAAGAATCGTAAGAAGCTAACGTGACCCTCGGTTGTTGGCAATTCTTTATTTCGATCCGAAATCACGACAGACAAACAGTCTGAGCTCAACGCCAAATTTTAACGGGTTTCTTTCCTTTTCTCGTATTTAAAGCTTGGGTCGTATTTTAATTTATGCTAAACGACACCTGTCCCAATTTCATTAATCCAGTCTCGGCGAATTAACATTTTTGTTCCAATTATAATTTAAATGGAAAACTCTGTTGTGAAACCTTGAAGAGGTGAGTTTACGTGTCAACGATGCACATGGGGTGTTACTCACATGTATATATGTATGTATGTACATGAATAGACATATATAAAGTCGCTTATAGAGTCTCCCGCTTCTATGCTAATCGATCCACGCTCCCATTACGGATTTCATTTAAATTCGATTAACCGCATGGAAGATGCGAGTGGAGGTAGATGAGCCGTGTTATCGAGGCTCGCTATGACACTATTATACGTTCGTCGTGCTTGGCGCAAAGTTCGTTAATTTAGAACTGTGACGAGAGGAGGCTCGATACAAAATCCGTCGAAGAAAACGAAAAGTTGGACGAAGGTAAAAAAGAAACGGGAGTAAAAATGTTTTAAATACATCGACCGGTACGAGCAATTATTTTTTACAGAGGCTTGAGGATCGTTAAAAATAATTGCGCGGCGGTTAATTGAATTATCTTTACCGACGGCATCGTTGCCGCGCTACGAAATAAGCCGGCGTTGTTCTATATAATTTTCTTCTCTTCTTTTTAACATTACTCAAACGATTTTACGTATATCTATATCGCTGACTATTGTTAATAATCGTTGATGAGGGTAACCCCGATAGGGCGACGCGAGACGAAAGAATGGAGCGAAGAAATCTTGCGTCAGCTGTGCTCGATATCGACAACGAGCTCTCGCGTCGTTGTATCGAGTTCATCATCGTCGTGTGTGCGCTCGAACGATCGGATCGACGAATTCTACGTCGTCGTGTAGAAATTTATATGTCGCAACGTCATCGAGTCACGTCGGTTAAGGGATTTTTGCAGCGGGCCTCGCACATGGTCTCGTGGGTCTCGTGGAAAGGGTGAAGGCCTATCGAGCCGATAGCGCAGACATGCACCATCGAAGTATCCCAGGGCGAGTGGCCGGTCGTCCTACTTTTTTCTTTCTATTTTTTTTTTTTTTTTTTTTTTGGTAATACACGACACTCCATAGCGATCACAAAAGTGAACGTATCGTGCATTGTTCGATATTGAAAAGCGTCCGACAGTCCCTAGAGACAACCTGGAATATTATCGACGTCCCAAGGGTGGCCAAGGCTCGGACTGAAACAATACACAGCGAATTTGTATTATTTCGAATCTCTGCGAGAGAAATTGTTCGACTGTAAAATCGCTATACGGTTGGTTAATGTATTCAAACTTTAGAATTCCGTAGAACGAATTTTAGTCATTGATGAGATATTTCTCAACAATTTAAATGTTTTCAAACGCTGTTAGGGACGTTTGAAATTGTTGTCGAGAGATTTCTCGTTAAACGTGACTAATGCCGAGATCGAAGACACCCGGTATAATCGATCGGTGTCTCATACCGAAACATTTCTCTCTCTCTCTCTCTCTCTCTCTTGTATTTCCTACGATACGTACTGGACTACTGTACGTATAGAGAGCCGCAAGAGAGTCGCGTGTGTAACTGTATCGTTCGGCGCGCGACCCGACATACTAATCGCGTACCGAATCCTACCATCGGTATTCCGCTAAATATTTCGTGTACCGATTGACCATCGCGTTTTGCTTCATTCGTGTATGGGTGTACAGGTGTTGCCGGGCGAAGGTGTCGATACCATGCGATCGAATTCCAAGAGGATCCGGACGATCGTGAGGTAAACTCGATTTCCTAAATTCATCCTCTTGTTGCATGAATTATGAAGGAGATGAAATAAACATTTCTTCTTAATGAAAACCTCTTTCATTCGTCTCCTTTACCGCATACAAACTTCAGCAGCTTTATAAGGTTACTAAAGTTTCCAATTCTTTTTCAGTACGTTAAATGATTATTTTTCAAACCCACCTTGGAATCTTAATTGTACATTTCTTCGTGTAACCTATTTTTGTTTATCGCAAAGTAAGGTGATTGGCAAAATAATCTTTTAAGGTAGTTCTATGGTGACATTAAAATCGAAAAACTATTTTTCATTTTTGTTCACGTACCAAATTGCGGGCTCGAGTTAATAAAGAAAAATTGTTGCACATTGACTGAACAACATGCTCCAAATTCAAGGTTATCCAAGGTAATACGTACTTGCTGTATAATTAGAAAAATTGCGAAAATTCTTTTCTTTAGATTGTTTTGAAAAATTAAATAAAGCTTCTTTGTTGTTGCATAAAAATGTATGCAAAGTTTTAGAAGGCTTCACCGAGTAGAAGCAAAGATATTTATGGATGAAAATGCAACTTTTAACACGTACTCTTATGAGAAACTATCGTAAAATTCTGATTTTTACTAATAAATATCTCAACTTCCGCGTGGTAAAACCTTCCAAAAATTATTACACACGTACATATGACATCAAAGAAGATATATCCAAATTTTCAATAAAATTTTAACAAAACGATAAAACGACAGAACTACCTTAACATCCTCAAAGAAAACAAGAAACTTTAGCAGTCGTACATAGCTTCGTATGTAGCAAGGGATTGTACCAAAAAGCGACGGTGAGTCGTCTCGTGGAACTTCGGCTTTTTTCTTTCTATAAATAAAAGGAAAAATTAGTGATAAATTTCATAGTGCTCGGAAACTCACCTCGTAGAAGATCCACGATGAGAATAGAGTCTGTACAAGATTGTACACGATGAGCATGCCTCTGAGGTCGAATGGCTTTCTGTTCTCCATTATTCTCGGGCCCAAAACTTTGCTGAAGTAAGCATAACCCATGCATATCAGGATCGTAGGCACAGGACTGCTCATCATCGCCCAATCGTTCACTCTGGGATCTGAGAAAAATAAAATAAATTAATAAATCAAACTCCAGCGTGATAAAAAATATAGATAAAAGATATGAAAAAAAATGTAGTCGTACAGTTCACGGAGCGTGCGAACGTTTCATGGTGCGATACCATCTCTATTTGCAAACGGTAGATACTCCCATAGACAACAAAATAAATAAAAAACAAAGTCACGACACACTTTCTCACGGAAACAATATAATTCGCGCGCGCGTACGAACTTTGCCACGTCGTTCGACCAATCGACTTTTCCAATAAAAGGGAATCGACTAGAATTGTAAAAGTTTCGGTCGCTATGCTTTTCCCAAAGTTATCGAAACGTCGTAACGAGATTCTCTCGTTTTATTTTTTGCCCCACGGGCAATTAGGAGACAATACGCATAGCGAGAGAAAAATAACAATGAGAAGATACGACGATGCTTTTGTTTTCGTTGCATCGTCGAGCGTTGATAAAAATGGGAACAATGAGCACCGAGGAAAATTATAATAGTAACGACCTAGAGATAACTCTCATTTTTTTTTTCGATGACCTGGAAAAACGATGTTTCCTAACAAAAACGAAAGAATAATAAAACGACGGTAGGAAAAATTCTTCGAAAACTATGGGAACCGATGGAAAACGATTTTCTCGATCGCGTTAATTTCTCGCGTCGTGTTCTTTCCGAAGTTTTGTTAGTGCGATCGAGCAAGAACCAATGGAAGAAACAATCTCTCTCTCTCTCTCTTTTTATTTCTCGTTAAAAGCTCGAATTTTTCAGTCTACCTCCCCATCCACATAGCGAACTCCCCAGGCACTCGGTTTATTTCCGGTTTAATTGGATAAAAGTAAAAATTTTACTTCAACGAACAATTTTATTTTTCTGTCCGTTCGTTCTTTTTTTTCTATCGAAAGTTTGTTGCCCCGATAATAATCGGGAGGTGCAAGTTTTTCCAACGTGGCGAGCTTTTACGAAGAGGCACACTTCCTCTTACTCTCTCGCTCTTTCCCTTTTAAACCTAGCTTAATGTGAAATTTTAATGACAAAGTTGGCGGATTTAACCGAAGGAGAAATTGTTCTGCTTCTTCTTCTTTTCTCTCTCTCTCTCTCTCTGTGTGTGTGTCTCTCTCTCTCTCTCTCTCTCTCTCTCTCTCTTATATCTCTCATATTTATATCTCCTGCACATTCATCCGCGTAGAGGAAAGAACCGCGGAAATAATGAGGAAAAAAGTACAAAAGCTTTATTTCTTTTTTCTTTTTTTTCGTGAACGTCTCTCGTTGCTCGAAGCAGAAACCCTCGACACGTTGGTGGAAGGGTTGAAGATGAGAGAGTAGAGGGTTGAAACTCTTTCTGGCTGTAAACGGTAGACTCTCGCGATGCTCCTCGACCGAAGATCGACGACGTTGTCTAAAACGAAATTTCCTAATTCTCGAAGTTGGAAACAGAATGGAAAAATTGTAACAAGGGATGAAGTCCACGACTCGATACAAATAATTATCCAGTCGTTTATTTTAGAAGAATCGTAATAATCGTGCAAAGATCGACGATGTTGTCTAAAACGAAATTTCCTAATTCTCGAAGTTGGAAACAGAATGGAAAAATTGTAACAAGGGATGAAGTCCACGACTCGATACAAATAATTATCCAGTCGTTTATTTTAGAAGAATTGTAATAATCGTCCGAAGATCAACGACGTTGTCTAAAACGAAATTTCCTAATTCTCGAAGTTGGAAACAGAATGGAAAAATTGTAAACACGGAATGACGCCCATGACTCGATAAAAAATAATTATCGAGTCGTTTATTTTAGAAGAATTGTAATAATCGTCCGAAGATCAACGACGTTGTCTAAAACGAAATTTCCTAATTCTCGAAGTTGGAAACAGAATGGAAAAATTGTAACAAGGAATGACGCCCACGACTCGATAAAAAATAATTATCCACTCGTTTATTTTAGAAGAATCGTAATAATGGATAGACATTTCACGTACGAAGAAAAAGTCGAGTTCGAACGTTGGGGAGAAAAATGTCGAAAGGAAAAGTTAGAATCGACGTCGTCGTTGGAGAATGAATCGTTCCAACATCTCCGGAGCACAGGGGGCGAGGGCGTAAAGCCGAAAGGAAGCCGGAAGTCATTAACGGCATTATTAAGCGTCTTTGCGACTCGTGCGAGTGATCGAGAAGCATCTGGCTGAGAACAATAGGGCGGAGATTGTCGCGATTTGAACTTCTCTCGGGACTATACCGACTCTCTCGTCGCAAAACTTGCCTCCGGCTAATTATTATAATTTCTTATTCCTAAACTTGGACTCCCTGTTTCTTCAATGATTTTCCATAAAATATTCTTCTCTCTTGAAAGCATTCAAAATTATTGTTATTGTTGTTGTCATTGTTAATTATATTTACTATTATTATTGTTATGTTTTAGTATTGTTGTTGTTGTTATTGTTATTGTTATGACGAAACAAAACGTGTTGAACTATTTTTGCTAATTATTATAATATCTTGAGAGGCAGTAGCATAGGGGGTAGCGTTCCCGACTCACACCCAATAGGTCCAGGGTTCGATACCCGCCCTAATGAAATTTTTTATGTACTTTTTTTCTGTGCTCGCGGTGGTTCAAAACCCACGTAAGAAAAAACTATCGCTCTGCCGGAATGGTTGATGGTGGAATTTGAGACTGGAGATGTGTATGAAAAGAAGAAATATGTAAAAAAAAAAGCAAAGTACGCCGACATTATAGGTAATTTCTTATTCTTAAACTTGTTCTCAAACATCTTGTTTCTTCAATGTTTTTCCATAAATTATATTTTTCTCTTGAAAGTATTCAAAATTATTGTCATTGTTGTTATCGTTGTTCTTTTTATTTATTATTATTATTATTATCATTATTTTTTAATATTGTTGTTGTGGATATTATTATTATTATTATTATCATCCTTTTTTTAATATTGTTGTTGTGGATATTATTATTATTATTATTGTTGTTGTTGTTGTTTCATTACAAAACAAAACGTGTTGAACTACTTTTGCTAATAATAACAACAACAAAAATATTTCGATACCGATCGGGAGGCGTAACATTGTTAATTTGAACGCGACAACATTTTTGTTTTATTATTTGGGGCGTCCCAAGGATAAATCGCGAGTCGCGGTCATCGATGACGATGCACTTTGGTCGCAGACTCATATTTCTTACCGCGTCCCATTTAAATATCGCTTCCTCGAATGTTTACGGTTGTTTTGTACGTACCACCTCCACTTTAATTTCCCACAGGCAGTACTCGCGTCCCGGACCCGGTCGGTGTAAAACGCGCGAAACGACGCAATTTTCGATTACGAAATTTGTTCACTCGTTTGCTGACCGACCGAGGTGTCTCCCCCCCTCTTTCTTCTTCCGACTCGACATTGTCTCGCGTAATACGAGCGGCTTGCATTTTTTCAATTTTTTTTGTTTTTTATAGTTTTGTTTTTTTTTGCTCTCTTCTTTTTCTTCTTACTGTTTTGACGGCGTGCCACTTTCGCGCGTGTTCGATCGACTCGGTCGAAATCGGTCGTTTTAGGAAACGCGATCGAGTCGGCTAATGTTAAAAACCCGGCGCGACACGTAGTTTTTATAAAAAAAAGTTGTCACGGTCAGTCGTCGAACGAGATCCGGGACGAGAAATAACGATGATTTTTCGAAATTAATTTTAAACGTTTGACATTGTTAAGATAATCGTTTATTCGACCGGTGATCATTGAAATGAACTTGATGAAATTGCGATGTTATCGTGGGATTGTTATTTTTAACGATACGACGAATTTTTGGAAAAATTATCGATTTTATCGAAACGATCCTTCTACAAATTAATTTCTAGTCCATAAAAAAGAATTTTTATTTTGTATTTTATTTTTATTTATTCATTCGAGTTTATTATTCTTTTATCGACTCGTACCTATTTTTTATTTATTTATTTATTTTCATTTTATGAGAAAAAAACGTGACGTCATTGTGAGATTGTTATTTTGAACGAAACGAATTTTTGAAAAAATTATGGATATTATTAACGTTATCGATTTTATCGAACGATCCTTCTACAAATTAATTTCTAGTCCATAAAAAAGAATTTTTATTTTGTATTTTATTTTTATTTATTTATTCGAGTTTATTATTCTTTTATCGACTCGTATCTATTTTTTATTTATTTATTTATTTTCATTTTATGAGAACAAAAAAGTGACGTCATCGTGAGATTGTTATTTTGAACGACACGAATTTTTGAAAAAATTATGGATATTATTAACCTTATCGATTTTATCGAACGATCCTTCTACAAATTAATTTCTGGTCCATAAAAAACATTTTTTATTTTCTCCTTTATTTTTTTATTTATTTTTATCACTTATTTATTTATTTATTTATTTATCCTTTCATCGACCCATATTTATTTATCATTTACCTATTTATTTATTTTCATTTCTAGAGACGAAAAAAAAAGCACATTTATGATATCACGGGTCTCGTGACACCGTCGTTTGGTACCAGTAGAAATAAAATAGTAGCGAGAAGGCAAAAAAAACGGATCGCGAGTTATGAAACTGTTGTATATATATCGACGACATAATATATACAACAGTTTCGTAACTCGAGACTGTACGACATATAAGATATATACAATGGTAAGAAAGTGAATTGTGCGAAGCGACTCGTGAACATGTACGGTAAACAATAAAATTTGTGAGAAAGTACGTGTGAGGGAAGGGAGGGGGGAGCTGACAACACAATTTTCAAGTAACAATTTGGTTACTTTTTGTGAATTTGACAAATCCTCGAACGAGTCGAACCATATTTCCAAATAAACAATTTTCGTACAAAAATACAATTTTAATAATATTTTACGTATGATCGAGTCGATAGTCGTTTCAGAATTTTCGACTGTGCGTTGACTCAAATTTCGCTAACGACTCGAATTATTTATTTCTAAATTCGAAACGACCGGAAGTTACCTCGGTACGACTACAATTTACACGAAATTTCATCGAAATCCATTTTTCGATATCAATGAAAATTAATTGAAATTAATTAGAGCGATAAATAATTAATTTTTATTAATTAAACAAAATTAATAAAAAATTTACTTACCGGACTTATTGTCCATGAGGTCCCTGTACCCGTGCACCAGATCCGCCACTATGCTCGTCATCTTAGCTCGAGTCTGAAAAAAACATCGAATACATAATAATTAATTAATCATCCGTAATTAAACGTTCCGATAAGAGCGTAATTTTTCGCTCGTTTAATTTCGATATAAAATTAATAACGAACGAGCGAGTATGCAATGGGCCATGTGGATTTCTCGCCTCGAATCGTATCGAATTATCGGTTCGGTTTTAATTGTTCGAGATTCGTGTTTTTTTTTATATTAACGTACGGGATTGCACGATGAATTATCGACGAATACGATAATTGACGGACATGACAATTTCGGAACAATCGCAACGATCCGCCGCAAAACGTTTCTACGAATATTAATAATTCACAAAATTCGCACAAAATTTCATTTAAGAAATTATTTTACTCTCGCCTCGTTTTTAACGTTTTCATAATTCGCATCCGGGCAATTCCCGTTATGCAAGAGCAATATAAATATCCGCTGCTAATAATTCTCGTTATAAAAACAAAAAATAAAAAAAATAAAATGAAATTATTTCGCTCTCGTATCTCCGAACTTCCGGTGTAATAAATCATATCGCGAGCTAACTTTTATGCAATTTTTAATTTCGCAATCGATCCTCCAGTTACGTTTCAAATTTCAAAATCGTAATTGTCCAAATTCCTCTTTCTCATTTTTATTTCTCATCGAATCGATCGATGATCGACGTTTCTAATTAAAAAACCTCACGAGTCATTAAAATTCCAATTAAAAAGAAAAAAAAACCCAAAAATTTAGCAAAAATAAAAATACGGCAAGAAATTTGTAAATGTGTCAAAGTCACGGTATTCTCGCATCGTCCTTTGGTCCCGGATGGATCGATTTGGGCAAAGATACGTTTCAAAGTCGTAAAACGACGTTGGTGTGTACGAAAGAAGAGAAAAAAGAGAAGAACGAGGCAGGATGGCGAAGAAGGGGGAGAGAATGGAAGTTACGGAAGACGAGGAGAAGTTCGTGGCGCTCGGCGTTGGCCTACTTTTGGATTTTCGTGCGGTTCGTCACTTCTACAGCTATGCTATAACAAATATCCCCTCCCCGCCCCTCCCTCCCCCTCTTCCTCCTCTCTCGTTCGATCTCGCTTCGCGCGCTTGTTGGTTGCGAGAAACATTGGTACAACATACATATGTATATATTAACACGGTGATACACACACATACACACACACAGACACAGACACACCCACACACACACACCCACACACACATATAGTTATTAAGCCAGCAGTAATAACAGCAAGGAAAACCGACTACGAATGAGCGAGAATGGAAGAGAAGTACGCTCTTTTCAGTATTGTGGAAAGAACGTGTTAGCTCTATGGCTCCTTCCATGCAAATTGTCCCAAAATCTCAAAAATCTTATCTGAAAGATTCAACAATTTTTATTTTCTTTGTGGAAGAATTTTTTCAAAATATAAATTTTTCAAATTAATAAATAAATAATGAGAAAATAAAATAAGGGAATTTAATAAAAAATGTTTACTAGTTTGTGTCATCAATTTTGTTTTATTTGGTTTTTCATTTTTTTCTACGGTGTGATTTTTCAAAAATATTTTATTTTTCAAATTAAGAAATAAGGAAATTTAATAAAAAATGTTTTCTAGTTTATTTCAAAGTTTCATTTTGTTTTATGTGTTTTTTGTTTCTTTGTAAATTCAATTTCGTAAATAAGGAACGAACATTTTATGTGTTTTTTTTTAATTTGTGAAAAATTTGCTTTGGAGCGATACGAAGCTGAGAAGAGAGAAAATACGAAAAAGTCGTTGACTCGAGGAAGAACGTCTCGTACATGCATACGTTTTATCGAACAGTAAAAATTGGTGTGTTTGTGTCGGATTTGCATCGAGCGCCAAACACACGAGTACGCTTTGCTTAAGCGGGAGTCACAGTCATCCCGTCGCCTATAGACATCGATCGCCACGAGAGACTCTCCTATAACCGCAAAACAAGTCGTCACGAGACGAGAGAAAAAAGGAGAGCCACGTTTCGAGTTTGCGTTTCGAGCATTCGCGATTACAACGATAACCAACTAGAGAAAGAGAGAGGCCGCCTTGCCTTCCATTTCAAACAGAAAAATCAATCCTAAAAAACTAAACATTTTTTGTAATTACAATTATCATTTTTCCAATTAAGAAAACAAATTTGTAAAAAAGAAAGCAAAAAATTTCTTTCTCTCATCGAGATGAAAATTTTAATTTTGGACAAGACACCAAGAGGGAGAGGTCTCGTCTCCGTACAAAATCGAGGCAAATGCTCGCAGGGAAGAAGAAGGGATCTCCTCTCGACGGTTGCGTTTTAGTAACTTTCTCGTTCTCGCAGACGGAGAGCTGCGATTTACGAGGTGGAGATACGAAGACGCGAAGAGGGAGAGAGAGAGGCTTCGAAGGCTCTCTTTTACGTAAGAGAGACGAGGCCGGATAATCGCCTGACTTTGCGAGCCTTCGTTGGGCTCGAATCCGCATCGAGAGACACCGAGATATGATGTTTACCTTAGGAGAAATGCCCGATTACTGTGTAACGTCGCTGTGTCAAGCTTACGTAGTTTTCAGAGACGAGACACACCGAGTGCGAACCGGATTCCTTGCATTCCTCGCAGCCTCTCGATTTTATTTATTTTCTTTTTTTATTTACCTTCTTTTTTTTAAACTATATGTACGTATGTATATTATTTGTGCAATCGTCGCTGGAAATTCGTATAGATAATTATGTGAAAATATTGAAAATATTCGATAACGCTTGGATTAATATTTTACATTGGGAAATTGGAACGTGAATGTAATTTCGAAATTTCCAGCTGGTCGTTACGTGAAATAGAAATATGTGTTTTGATATACGATGAGATATTCTAGTTCGAAGATTGGACGGAAAGGCCAATTAAAAATTGAAATAAACAGAAGGTTTCGTATTTCGTGATAATTATGACATAATCGGAGACATAACCGAGCCTAATCTCACGTGTTTAGATGCGATTCACCTGTTACACCGTATGCAAGAGAGTGATTTGATTAAAATTAAATTAAAAAAAGAAAAAGTAAATCTCAACGAATCTCGATAAAATTTAGAAAAAAGACAAATTGATTGACAAAATTAATCAACGGATAAAATAATTAATCTAATCGTATGCAAGAGAGTGATTTGATTAAAATTAAATTAAAAAAAGAAAAAGTAAATCTCAACGAATCTCGATGAAATTTAGAAAAAAGACAAATTGATTGAGAAAATTAATCAACGGATAAAATAATTAATCTAATCGTATGCAAGAGAGTGATTTGATTAAAATTAAATTACAAAAAAGAAAAAGTAAATCTCAACGAATCTCGATGAAATTTAGAAAAAAGACAAATTGATTGAGAAAATTAATCAACGGATAAAATAATTAATCTAATCGTATGCAAGAGAGTGATTTGATTAAAATTAAATTACAAAAAAGAAAAAGTAAATCTCAACGAATCTCGATGAAATTTAGAAAAAAGACAAATTGATTGACAAAATTAATCAACGAATAAAATAATTAATCTAGGTATTTAATTAACGTACAAAATTTATAACTATTTCGCTAATTTATTAATACTCACAATTATCGCTTATTCCCAAGCGATAAAAAAAAACATTGTTCAATTACGAATGTTCGTTAATTTAAATCGCCCAAAACAGAAAAAGAAAACGCTTTTTCATTTTTTGTTCTTTTCTGTGTTGACACACGTGACGAGAGCGACTCGTGTATCGATTTTGAGCTCGGGTTGCGAAAAAAAAAAATATGTCGACTGGCGAAAAGAAGAATTATCGTACACATTGGGTTTACGGTGTCGAGTGTACGAGGGGAGTTCTCGGTCGTGAAGATATGTAAGCGCGAATTACGAACGCACGCGCACGCCAGAAACAGAGAGAGAGAGAGAAACCGTCGTGCAAGCAAGGGGAAAAAGTAAAGACTAGAGTGCGAGCAGGTTTAAAGCGTTACTGCGTGTAGTTTCGATGCTAAAACTCTACATGTGGGTCGTCGTGGCTCATTTCGTGCACGGGTATCACGTGCCACACCGCCGTCTCGAAATTGTCGGACGTCGTAAACACGCGCTCGCACAAGCACGGCCTATACGAGGCCGACAGAACGGTCATTTTATATATTGATTATTTTTGTTATTTTATTAAGCCCCTTCGTAACGCGTCGAACGGCACCCCTGGAGTCAACCGTTGTTGCGTGTATTATTTTTTTTTTTTCATCCCTTAGCTACGTTCTCGATCTCTCTCTCTCTCTCTCTCTCTCTCTCTCTCCGTTGCTCTCTCTCTCTCTCTCTCTCTCTTGGTTCCATCGTTCTTTAGCGACTTCTCATTCCACTCCGAGACTCTCGTGCCATCCGGCCTGTGAACGCGCGATGATTAGACGCTATCGGGTATGCGGAAGTCTCCGTCGAGCCTGCTCGCCTGTGTGCTCTCTCTCTCTCTCTCTCTCCTGCTATTCCTCTTTCTCTTTAACTCTCCCTTGTGTGTCCTCACTTTGTGCTCGGTGGCTCGAACGAGCTTATGCTTCCACGCTTCTTCTCGACGCGACAACGTGGCCACCTACTACCAATATACGACTGAACGTATACAGTAAAACTTCCCATAAGCCAAAAGCTTCGAGGTCCATGAAAATTCACGTTTAAAAAAAAGAAATTACTTTTAGAATTTATGAAGGTAAATATTGATGCGGAAATTGCAAAAAGTGGAAATTAAATAAAAGTAAGGAAAGAGCAGAGATTGGCAAACTGGGACGTTCGGAGAGTGAAAGTGTAGATCTTTCGTCCAATATAATGATAAATAATTATTGTTTAAAACAATTTCTGTCTAAACGTCTTATTTATACCTGGAATTAATCGAATTCAAATTTTCCCTCCAATTTTACAAAATTATCGTGTCTTTCTTTGCTCTTGTTAATCAAAATACGTTCGAACAAATTGACAAAATTGAAATTCTTCGTTCGTAACACGAAGTCGCGATCAGTGACGCAAAAATTGACGAGTTTAGTTATCCGATGACACGAATTCATTATCGAGATTCGCTCCGCATATCTTCTCGTCGGGTGAAGAGATCGTTATCTCTAGGGCTTAAACGCCGTCTAGCGCGTTTATTAACGACGAGGGCGCTGCCGTCCAACAAAGAGAGAGAGAGAGAGAGAGAAAGAGAGATATTTGTTGCGATGGGAAGCCTTTCACCACGACCGCACGAGCGCGATAATAACCGGCGCGCGTATTACTCATCGATTGCGTCACCGAGTAATCACACGCACGCGCACACGCATAAACGAACACGCGCTCGATGTGGTCAGAAAGAAGAGTGGATAATAAATAAAAAAAAATAATAATAAATAGAAAAAAAATAGGCAGGAATCAGTCGTTCTCGTTATCGCCGATCGGTTCGAGCCTCGAGGGGGTTCCGCGGGCAAAACCGCGGCCGTTCCACGATCGATGCCTTTTTCCGTATACACACTCGCCTCTACGACGATTGGGATGGGCCCAACCTGCGAGTTGAAAAATAGCAAAAATTGTTTTACGATCGTAATAAATGTCGACGCTCATTACCGGTCGAATGAATGTCATCGCTTTCGTTTTTTTTTTATTTCTTTTCATTCGGGAATAATTGTGGCTCTTTCTCTGTGTGTTTCTTTTTTTTATAACGCACGACTTTCGTTAGCTTTCTTTTTCGTAAGTTTTTGGGTTTGAATGAAATTAGGCAGGTTATAGGAAAATAATAATTGGAAATTAATTAATTAAAGAGAAAATTTTTTTTTTTTTTGTTTTCTTAATACAGAATTTAGTTCGTTTTATAATTTCGCCAGATATTTGCAGTTTTTTTTTACAACGCACGAGTTTTAATGGATTTTTATTGCGTTAATTTTTGTGTTTGAATAAAATTAGGCAGGTTATAGGAAAATAATAATTGGAAATTAATTAATTAAAGAGAAAAAATTATTTTTTTGTTTTTTAAATTCAAAGTTTACTTCGTTTTATAATTTCGTCAGATATTTGTGGTTTTTTGTTACAGCGCACGACTTTTAATGGATTTCTATTGCGTAAATTTTTGTGTTTGAATGAAATTAGGCAAACCATAAAAAAAATAATAATTGGAATGTAATTAATTAAAGAGAAAAAAATCTTTTTTTTTGGTTTCTTAATACAGAACTTAGTTTGTTTTATAATTTCGCCAGATATTTGCAGTTTTTTTTACAACGCACGACTTTTAATGGATTTCTATTACGTAAATTTTTATATTTGAATGAAATTAGGCAGGCCACAGGAAAATAATAATTGGAAATTAATTAATTAAAGAAAAAATTATTTTTTCTGTTTTCTAAATTCAAAGTTCAGTTCGTTTTAAAATTTCGCTAGGTATTTGTAGTTTTTTTTAGAACGCACGACTTTTAATAGCTGTGTAAATTTTTATATTTGAATGAAATTAGGCAAACCATAGAAAGATAATAATGAAAATTAATTAAATAAAGAGAAAAAATTTTTTTTTTGTCGTCTAAATTCAAAGTTCAGTTCGCTTTATAATTTCGCTAACTATTTGTAATTTTTTTTTTACCTTGCACGACTTTTAATGGATTTCTATTGCGTAAATTTTTATATTCGAATGAAATTAGGCAGGCCATAGAAAAGTAATAATTACAAATTAATTAATTAAAAAGAAAAAATACTTTCTCTGCTTCCATAATTCCCAATTTCATTCCCTTTAAAATTTCACCGGATATTTACGATTCCATGAAAATTATTCATTCCCGGGTGTACCCGAGTTTTTTTTTTCATTTTATCAGGACGGACGTATCGTTCATGACCTTACCAATACGTTTTTCGTTGACGAGACGTTTGTGAGATAAAAATAGGAACGAATAAATAAAAACCGGCGCCATTGACGACGGAGACAAAAAGAAGGAGAAAAAAAGAAGACACTCGGGAAGATCGTCGCGCAAATTGTCAGATTGATACAGAGAATTAACTTAGAGAGAGAGAGAGAGAGAGAGGAGAGACAGAGACGGAGAAAAAGCTGGGAAAAGAGAGAGAGAGAGAGAAGACTCCCGGGGCTCGTGCCCACGGTGAAAGTGCGGGATGACTACGCTGAAAATCTGCTGGCTTTAGTCGACGGAACTACGTCAGCTAACCCAAGTGCCGACGCACCGGCGTAGGGGGGGGGGGGCTTTACGGGCGTTATGCAACCCCCGTTACGTTCTTCTCGAGTCAAGAAACGACGACCAAACGTTCGATTTTTTAGATCCGTTTCGATTCGATATTTTTTAAATTTTATTTTTATTACGATTATTCTTTCATTTTATCTCAATAAATTTTCTACTTCCCGGAATAATAATTTCTCAGCGCGAGTAGGAAATTAAAAAGCGTATCATTCGATCGATCTTTCGCACGATATCGAAATCGATCGTATCGAAGATCGCTCGATATTGAGCGAACTTCGATATTAGCGAGTGATCGATCGTATTGAAGATAGCTCGATATCGATATTAGTGAGTAATCGATCGTGATAGTAGATTGTCGATGCGTTCCGGGAATTTTGTTAGAACGTCGTATCACAAAATTGCTCGCTATACGACAATTTTAATGCGATAAATTTATCGATACGTGTTTTTGTGCGTTTGTGTTGTACGCGTGTGTATTTAACACTATCTTGCATCGAGTAGACGAGCGATCGGAAGATCTTGGAAACGGGCAACGACGAGCGTCCGGAAAAGAAAGTCGATTGGCCGGCGAAAAATATATATAGGCGTATGGGGCGTTCCATGCGGATCGAAGCGTGACCGTGAATCCTTCAAATTTATTTCACGAGTATTTCCCACCTGGTAATAATCGTCTCAAGGAGCAATCTATAATAAATAAAGAAAATAATAATTACAACAATTTAATTAATTTGTTCGAAAGTTTTTTTATTAATTTATTTGTATGTTTTTCTTTTGTTTACTAATTTCTTTTTCAAATACGAAGTTTTACAAATTTTATGGTTAATAAAAGAAGGAGAGAGAACGTCGCGCATTATTCGAAGATTTTTAAATTGTTATTATCATTATTATGCAACGGGACGTTTGTAATTTTGTCTGTTTCTCACGATCACGAGCAGCATTCGCGAACCGATCCGATAACGTAATCTCGGTTTCTAATAACCCAGCATCATCATCTTCTCGGTCCCGCCGATTTCGCAACCCCCCACCCCTTCCTCGCTGCTACACTCGCCATTTCTTTATTACCATTGATTCTCCTACTCCCACATCCGTTGCAACTAAGAAACCGAGTCTTGTCGCGAAATTTGATCTGGACTTTAATTATACGATCATTAAAGTTATAAAAAAATTATTATTATTATTATTTGAGAATAATTGAGTAAATTTATAAAAAATCTCGTCGTTCGATTAAAAGCGGTCAAATAAACAGGCGAATTTTTTCAGTATATTTTCCAATTAAGAAAAAAATCATTTTTCATTGATATTTTGAAAAAACAAAAAATACAAAAATCCAGAGGTGAGAAAAAAATCCTGAAAAAATTCGAGAGTTTTGATTAGTTGTCGGAGGAGAGTGAAACAATTTACGAGATAAATCCAAGCGAGTGGGAGATAAATTTGTGAATTTGAGACGGAACGCCCCGTAGAACGCGTTCCTGTTCATTGGCCGGACTTTATAAGCCTGTAACCGGAAGTCACGCGGTATCGGAGCGATTACGATTCTAACGGCCTGGCCAGGTTCCGGTACGAGTGTGCGTGAAACTCCGTTAAGACGTTAGTGCGTACGCGAATTAGTCGAGAAACTTTTCTCGCCCTTAAAATACCGTTTGTAACGAGCTAAATTATTTCAAGAAAATTAAATTATTAAAAAAAATATATAACAATAATTCAATTATTTATAATTACGATAAATAATTAAATAATAAAGGTAACAATTGGAAAATGTCGGAAGGTCCTGGTCGATTATCGATTCGACGTGTTCTCGCACGTGTTGTTAATAATTGAACGAGTTTATTCGATACAACATGCATGAGAATCGATTCGTTGTGCCGGAAGTTACGAACCCTTGAATAATAAATTACAACGAATTTTCGTTAGGGACGAGATTGGGCTGAGAATTGACTCGAGTATACACGGGTGGAACTGCCCCCCTCTGTCTCTTTTTCTCTTTCTCCATCCTGCCTTTTCTCAGCCCTTGAGAGACGTAGAGAGAAAAAGGTAGAGGTACTTCCGGGTCCTCTGTGAGTTTACCAAGGGTTGGATTCGTCAGTCGAAATCCTCGAAAGCATGAAATCTTGATGATAAGAGAACTAGATGGCAGCGAGACAGAGAGAGAGATGGATAAATTAGATAAAGCGAAGTTGAGAGATAACTACAAAATTTCGAGCACGTCTCTAATTAACGCACCTGTAACCTCGCCCTCCTACGCTTCCTCAATTCTCTCGTCGACGTACTTAACTCTCAAGAATCTCTCTCTCTCTCTCTCTCTCTCTCTCTCTCTCTCTGTCTCTGGATCTCATTCCCTCCCTCGCTCTCCCTGCGTGTCCAACGTCCGACACTACAGTCTACCGCTCGTCACGTACGTTGTTTACCCTCGCGGACACTCGTCTCTAATAACCAAGTTGATTATGGATAAGACGAAAAGCGTTTACGTTAATGCGCTTTTTGTGTCGTACTAGAGATACGAGTTTGACGTCTTCGAAACAAAACAAGAAAAGAAATGAAAAATTTTAACGGCAATCTTTCCATCATTTTGCGTGTGAATAATATTTTTCGCTCGATAGAATAAAATGTACACAGACAAATAAAGATTGTAGGCATAATTATATTCATAACGAAACGAATAATATTATTCGGGGATAACATTTTTAATCGATAACAAAAATATTGTTATCCAGACTTAAGATAGTCGTATCGTTGGGTGGAGAATTAAAATTTTATTCCCGTTTGTTCTCACATTCCAAGTGGATCAAGCGTTAAAGTTCATTAAGAAAAGTTGTTGCAAATCGACTAAAGAACAACATACTCAAAATTCAAATTGATCCTACGGAAAGTTTATTCGTTATATAATAAACAAAATCATGAATTTTGTTTCCATAAGATTTCTTATAAAAACTAATCGAAGCTTCTTTGATGTCGGATAAAAATGTGTGTAAAATTTCAGTGAAATCGTTGGATGGGGAATTAAAATTGTATTCTCGTTTGTTCTCACATTCCAAGTGGACCAAGCGTTAAAGTTCATCAATAAAAGTTGTTGCAAATCGACTAAAGAACAACATACTCAAAATTCAAATTGATCCTTTGGAAAGTTTATTCGTTATATAATAATCAAAATCATGAATTCTGTTTCCATAAGGTTTCTTATAAAAACTAATCGAAGCTTCTTTGATGTCACATAAAAATGTGTGCAAAATTTCAACAACCTTCATCGACCAAATGATTGAGATACTCGTTGTATAATGTTGCGAAATTTAAGGTAGTCTTATCGTTGAGTGGGGGATTAAAATTTTATTCCCGTTTTTTCTCACATTGGAAGTACACCAAGCGTTAAAGTTCACTAAGAAAAGTTGTTGCAAATCGACTAAAGAACAACATACTCAAAATTCAAATTGATCCTACGTAAAGTTTCTTCGTTATATAATAAACAAAATCATGATTTTTGTTTTCCATAAGGTTTCTTATAAAAACTAATCGAAGCTTCTTTGATGTCACATAAAAATGTGTGCAAAATTTCGACAACCTTCATCGACCAAATGATCGAGATACTCGTTGTATAACGTTGCGATATTAAACACGGGCTCTTATGGAAAATTGCGAAAAGTTACAATTTTCAAGAATAAATATCGTGATTTTTGAGTCGATAAAGTTCCCTGAAATTTTACACACATATACATATGACATCAAATAACGTTTCTGCAAATTTTCAGTGAAATCTAACAAAAACGCTGTAACAATAGGACTACCTTAAGTACCGATAAGTCTCGAACAGGCTCGAGAACGTTAGCAACGAGAAACTCCGTCCGACGGTACGAGAATAGAAAATGTTTCGTGAATCATGAAGAATAGAAGATCGTAATCGCTCGAGAGCTTCGGGACACTACGTGTATCTATTTATTCACCCGTGAGAAAGAGAGAGACATATATATACATATATATATATATATATAGACGCGCACGCGCGCGCGCACCAGGCACGCACAGACACGCGTGTAAATTTACATACATCGTCAGCGCCCATTGGCTTTACTAGGCCTTCTTCGTTTGCCCGTTCACCCGGTTATCCATACACGTCTCATTCATTCCCCGTCGGCTGGTATGTACGAACCTCTGTACATGACTCTCGTGACACAGAGAACTACATATGGAAGATGTGAAAAATACTCCAGGCACGTTTGCCGCGTCAGCAACCTAGAATCACTGTCCGACGGTGAGAGTCTACAATTTTGGAAATACAAGATCCGTTAAATATGTACAAAAATGTAAAGTTAAATATACCGTATAATATGCAAATATAAACAACACGATTTAACACACTCATTTATATCCGTATACCAATTTATATTATCGCGAGATGTCTAGCATCACATCGATCCTCGAGTTTATCTTGAGAAAGAGAAAAAAAAATAAATAAAAAAAAAACGGCGAGATATTGGCGTGTACGTTCTGTCCACCGAACGAGATTCTGCCTTGCTACTGACTTGATCTCTTCTCTCTTTCTCCCTCTTTCACTCTGTATATGTCTCTCTCTCTCTCTCTCTCTCTCTCTCTCTCTCTCTCTCTCTCTCTCTCTCTCTCTCTCTGGGTAAACGTGCGAGAGAGCGATCTCTCTCTCTCTCTCTCTGGGTAAACGTGCGAGAGAGCGAGAGAGAATGGAATCGATCGCGCGGTGTGGTCGCCCGGCATTCTAACCTCAACAACGTTCGAGCAATAATTCGAGGCGACCCCTCGTCATCGACGTATCAACGTACTCGTCACGTCTCGCGAGCTTCATTTTTCTCCACTGTTCGAATCATTTTTTTCTTTTTTACCTCTTCTCGATTCCTCACGATCTCTCGTCTCGTATTACTTCCATCTTCGACGGCTATGTAACGTACGCGTATATTTATAACACGTACACGCACGACAGTATTAACGCGCGCGTTAATTCAACTTGTATTTATTATTTCTCTTAGTAGACCTCTCGGTTAACGAGATACGTGTACGATGTATATTACAACACGCGAAGCCTGTGACAAACGCACTGACGCACACTCTGATTTTCAGTACTGGCACACGGGTGCCGAGTGAGTGAGCTTTTTAGTGGTGGATAGTTTGCGCAAGCGCACACGGGATCCAACTCAACAGTTATTATAGAGCGAGGTATACAGTCGCACCACTAACGTTCCGTGTGTAACGAAGCACACACACTTTAAATTCTGCATAAATAATAAAACGCTTATGTCAGTTACGATGAATTAAAACTCGTATCTCATTATTTTCGTAATACGAGGATCGATCGCGAAACACGGGGAATGTGCGATAACGGTTTTTTTTTGTGAGAGGGGAAAAAAAAACAAATGAAAGAGGGATACGTTACGAGATGGAGGGACGCGAGCGAGTGTCTCGTGTTGCAAAATTAGGCAGCGAGAGGCGCGCCAATCTCAACGGACGGACACACGAGACTACACCCACCTGTGCTTTAACGTTGGTTCTGTCTCTCTCTCTCGCTCTTGGCGTATAACCTCGCCTGCAGGCACGCACCGTATTTTGTCGCGACGCGCGGCGTCTCGTTGACGGCAACCCTCGCACGTTTATTTCATATGCATACGTATTGTATTAATAAAGCGTAACCAATGTTTTCTCCGGTTCACCACACGCGACTTATGAATCTCACTGGAACGACCACTATTGCAAATAAACGTGCCGAAACGTTCGAAGAACGAAAAAAAAAAACACACGCGCGAATCACGAGAGACGCTTCGCACTGTCACCTGGTCGCACAACGGTTATAACCTGTCACGAGCCGAGTACCGGCGGAATGAACACGGACCGCACGCCGGCAACGAGGAACACCGCGAGAGCTCTCCCCTTCGCGCTCCCTCTCGCGGGTCGCTAACTCAGGGCCGCCGACTCTGTGGGGGCGCGGGCCCCGGAAAACATTTTATCCCCCAGAATTTTTTCCCCCATGATTTTAAATATTTTGCCGCTGGAACGATCGAACTAATGGAGGAAATACGTGACGAGGATGAGAATTTGCATATTACTGGACAGGATGATTGAGCATAATTTTATAACAGGATATTAAACGTGTGGGTTCGTGCGAAATGCAAACCTTGCTAAATCGAGGACTTTTCAAAATCTTAACAAAGACGATGATGACTTGTTTATTAAGACTTCCTCATGGGCCTCGTGATCTTGACCTTTCTATTAACAATAACGTAGATCGTATCTCGTGTATTAGGCTGGACTTTTTAACGATTCGCAAAGATTTTTGTCATCGTTAACCTCTGCTAGTCGCTAGTAGAACGCTTTAACTTGCTTCTCGCGCAGTTGGTTATGTGTCCATTCTATTTACCAGTCAATTTGTCGTCTGGCTCTATACCGATACGATTCCTTCCTCCTCACCTTGACGTTTTCAATCTTACCACGGGAAACCGCGTGATATTCACCGGCCGTACTCTTTGAAAGCTCCGGACACAGTGTCCGCGCGTCGCCAGTGAGGACCAGCGCGAACCTTCTCCCTTCTCTCGTCCCATCGCGCAGTGCGAAGTTCAGGGCCGTCGTCACTAGAGGCGTGGAGGGGGGCACCCGTAAATATAGTTTCCCCAAAAATCTCTCATAAGTAAATTGGACAATTTTTATCGTTTAAGCAGTTGGACAAGTTGGAACACGATACGTATAAAAAATATGGGAATCGCCCATGAGTTTTGACTTTTTTTTTCAAATGTATTTTGTGCAAGAATTAATAGGTAGATTGATTGTAATTTTATGCCGAAGAATAAGAATGTGCAAAAACGTGAAAGCTTGACAAACACGTTCTAAGCACATTAATATGCACGATTTATAAAAGCCTAAAAGGTCAACGACAATTTTCAAACTTCTTGGGACATTTTTTTTTTTTTTTTTTTTTTGGGGGTTATCGTACGTTATTTTTTGATTCTTCGAGCTCTGCGCAGATACGATTGTTTACACCTCGCTTTAACATTCCCGATCTTCTCACCGAGGATCGCGCAATATTTTCATGTATTCCTTTCCGAAGATTCGGCAAGCACGGACGACACGCCGGCAATGACGGACGCTGCGAAATCTCTCCGTGTCGCGATCTGAAGCTCAGGGCCGTTGTCACTAAGGGCGCAGGCCCCTTGTGTCTATTTCTCTCCACCAATCAAATTTTCTCCCATTGTTTGAAATATTTTAACGTCTCCACGCGTTCTCGGTATTAAGAATATTCATGATACTGAGCGAGCGAAGAATATCTATTTAACAAAAATTGAAATTCGTGGCGAAAAATAAATTTCTATTTTTAACTATTCTCGTTGATGTTTGTAATTGATTTTTTTCACATTAGTAATAGGAAGATTCTGACGAGAAAGTCTAATACGAAATTCTTCAAACAAATTTCGCCCTTTTAGAATTCTTTATGAAAATATCGATGTTTTTCGACAAAATCGTAGATCGTATTTCACAGTTTAATTTTTCCACCTTTTACGAGATTTCTCTTTACTGTAACGAGCAGCGTTTTTCGCGAATACGGAATTTTGACCAGATTCGTTTTTCTCAACGACGAACGATCTTCGTTTCGTTCGAACTTTCATGCAGTACGTTTATTTGTGTATTTTATTTACCCGTGACTGTTTCTCCCGAGTCTGCGCAGATGCGACCACTTGCTCGTCGCCTCGACGTTGTCGATCTTCCCACGACGATCCGCGCGATATTCGCCGGTATTATGTTTTTTTTTTAAGCACTCGAGACGTCGATTCACCGATGCAAATATCACTCGGTTTCTCCGAGTCTCTGTCACTCTGTGTATCAACAAAAGTTACGATATAAAACTATTCCCGAATATTTTTCCATTAACCGATTAAAATATGTAGAGTTGGTTCAACGAAGTGACAGACGGACAACGTCGACGATGAGTAAAATCAACGCGAAGGACGATCGTACTTCGGTTACAGAAGTGAGAAACACACTCGAAAATTTTTGGATTTGTTTTACCCGTATAACCGCACTAACTGACTTGCCTCGCACGCGGTCGCGCTCGACTGTCGGTACCCGCCTTTTACCACCGTCTATTCACCGACGAGGCGCGACGCTGATTTTCGTATAGAAGACACACGGCCGCTCTAACCCCCGTTTCCCTCTTGCCTTGGGTCCACGGAACGTGCTGTTCCCCCCACCATGTTAAGCCGCCACCGCCGCTGTCGCCGCCAACGACGATGCGACGACGCAGGTTACTGTTCCACCTTCTACGGAGAAGCCATACATGGAATACTCTTGTATCGCTTCGAGCGCTTCGAACATTTGTCGAATACGCGATAATCGCAACGAAAAGTCGAGACGCCAGGCAACATTATTTATACGTAAAATATACGTTTCCTTTTTCTTTGCTCGTTCGCCATTGGTCATCTGGAAGAACGAACGATTATACCCATTTGGCCCGGTCGCAAGTGTCTGGAACGGTTAATCCGGACGCGAAAAGTTGCTCGATTAATTCGACGGGTATAATGCGCAATATATACGTATAAATATGTTTAACTTCGTTAACCCTCGTTGTCTCATTAATTCGTGAAACAAAAGACGCCAAAACAATGCACTCATAACCTCAAAGTCACGAGTTCGAGCAGGAAATTCCTGGCGCAAGCGCAGTGGCGATCGAATAACCTACGCCATAATGCACTCGTCGCCTCCTGTCCTCGACCGATAATACAGAAATGGTTAAATCTATGGAAGACAGTGCAGCAGCAACTATGTCAATTAAATAAAATGGCAGAACCTACAAGAGCGATGATCGATGATTTAACAATGTACTCGAATCAATTTCGTAGCGTCGAACCGAACAGCGGAGAATCACGCAACAGGATTCGCTAATTCCGCACTCAATTAACTTCACCAGGAGCACAAAAAGTCTTCCGTTCCATTGGATTGAAATTACGAAATTTCCTTTTCAGTCCTTGGATTTTCATCGCTCTGTCATAGTGCAATAATTCATACTAACGATATCATATTCTTGTGAATCGTTACTAAAATGAAAATACGTTGAGAAGTAACGACAACCATAACAAGACTCACCCATTCGAGCTCGAACACCTGCGAGACTCCCAGGATACGTTCTTTGCGGGAAAATCTCAATCTCGTTGTACTCATCTGTACTCTTCACACGTTTCGTCCTTGCTGCTCCTGCTTTCCATCTTTGTCTTAAGTTCTTGCACCATTGCCACTCTTTAACGTCTCCTTTTACATGGAACACTCTTTATCCCTCGACAAGCCTAAGTCGCCTGCGTCGCATGGCTTTCTCGTTCTCAATATCGACGGATGCGAAATGACATGAGATTTGCGTGCGAGAGAGACAGGCTGTGTATATAGGCTTCTCGTTTCGTCGTCTGCTCGCGGGTGCTTACCCCACGTTCCTCGTAGACAGCTACTCGTGGATTCTCTAGTTGCTAAAAATTGTAAATGTGATTCATATTTACGTACTTTTTCAGCAGGCCTTTATCGCAAATCGATCCGTCGCGAAAATTTAGCAGGGAGAAGCCGTTCGAGTTCCGTAGGGCCGAGTCTAGTTAAAATGACGGCCCTGCTTATAGTTACTTTCTTCGCCACCGCGCGAATGTTCTATGAGGGCGACGCGACGATCGCCATTGGGTACATTCGCGAATTTTCACGATGGAACTAGCGAGTTTTAGCGAATCATGAAATCGTATTTCCGGTGGAGCTTGTGCTGTCTTCTTAGCGTTCACTCTCGCACTGTTTGCAATTACGAAAGTGTGGTTCTCACTAATAAATCCTACATAGTGTATCGAATTAACACTTTTTAAAATCTAATTCTAACCTTTGTCGAGCGCACAGAGGTCAATTGAAGGGTAAGAAATTTATCAATATTTGAGCATGCATGTTTATTGTTTTTTGACAATTATCGGAATGACCGAGTACTTTTCGAGTTAGTTATAATCTTGCATTCTTTCAATTGAGTTTTTCTCGTAAACGACAATTATTTTAGCCATCAATATCGACGTACTTAAGAAAATACGAAGTTGATTAGCCCGCGCGATATTTGCAGCTACAAATTTTCTTCTCCGAAATCCCCGCCAGAGTTCTCCCTCCATCTTTCTTCCCCCAAAATAAACGTTGATGAGACCAAGGCTTATGTGGTAAAACACCGATGCTCGGTAAAGAGAAATTTCCATCATATTTATCTCCCGTGACCTTCGGATGTCCTTTAATACTCTATAGCTCTGCAAAGTTGTTTACGAGTTTTGTGTTCAATTTTGATCGCTCCACGCGCGTGATAGACTTTTATAGTTTTTTCAAATTCTTTTATTATTATATAATATTATGTTTTATAGTTCCGAATATCAATATGCGTAAATACGACGAGCCGGTTTTCATCTGAATCGTAAAAGGAATAAGGAAATTTGCTATCGGAAGAAAAACGAGTAAGGAAGAAATAATACTTTGAATAATACTTTGTTTCAGCATTTTGATATCTAGTCTCGACCGATGCAAAATGACAATCATGATGCAACTGACTATGAATAAGGAAAAAAGTTCGTGGTGATTATGATTTTTGTGAAGCTTCACTCTTGTTTTTCAACAATGCGTTACGATAAATCGACGGCCATTTTATGAGAAAGATATTTAGGACCATCCATCATTTTTACCTAATGCTGGAAACTAATGTTTGTGATCAACGTCATCAACGATATACGAGGAAACGTAAATATTGAACGACAATTAATTTCCGGAAGTTTTTACCCGTGACTAATTGTTTAATCTTCGGACTGAAAAACATGCGCATTCTCTTCATTTCAATTAACTGACATGTTAATTTCAACTTTAGGTGGTACGCAGTGCTGACAATTCAGTCTTTTTTTCGGCTCGTCGACCCCAATTGTTGTTTTTTCCGTATCGCGAAGAACAATTGAAAGGAAGGGACGACGGAATGGTCTTGGACGAACAAGGAAGTATTTGGGAATTTATTTGTGACTGACTTTTATGTTGCGCTGTGGATCGAATAGAATTTCGAAACAGTTAACAAACCACTGATGACATAAGTAGCAACGGATTGGATTTCGTTCTAACTTTCTAAGGTGTTAGTATTTGTATTTAAGTCTTAAATAGAAAAATTGAATTAGTTTGCGTACTCCGCTACTTGTAGCACAGTTCCTATGAACAATTTTCTCTACCCTGTGCAATTGTACCTCGGGCTCTCCATATTACAAAACACAATAGTTCAAAGGTCTGTTTATGCTCAGTAGCAGTTCCTACTGCTACTGAGCATAAAAGAGGGGAACAGGAAGGTGTAAAAGCATTAACAATCAATAGGTCATAGATGGGATCATACAGTGGGGGATCATAAATTTCTGTGACAAAACGTTGCAATGAATGAATAATTAATAATTTATCGACATTTTCAATGACATGTGATTTGAAATTACTGGCTAACGTCGCAGTTCCTTAAGGAGTCACACACATTCCGCTAAAACGAAAAGAAAAGATTTTTGAAAACTGGTTGCGACCAAGAGTATTTTTTTTCGGACATGTCTTACGAAATAACATATTGTTAATCGTGTATTATATTATTCAATGGTAAACACAATTAACATAGGCAAAAGGTGTTAGAAAATTGTTCTTCTTTAATTCAGCCCAAGTGTAGCGGCCCCTTAACGAATCTATAACGACCTCTGCTGCATTGACGATCCAACAAAAAATATTTCCCTCGTTACCATACAGTTTCTCATTTGCATTTATCACACATACCTGGTTCACTACTGCTGGCCACTTAGACGTTGATACTTTTTTCTGCGCTTGCTCTTGGTCATGAATTGAAACTAAAAATGAGCTATTCGTCGTCTTTTTCTCACAGCAGAAACAGCGCTAAAGATTATTCATCGTTGAGTTAAACTGTTGATTATCCATCATCACTTTCCAGACCATATTAAAAATTCTCACAATAGTTAGTAATAAATGTTTCTCAAGTCTCGATACAATATCCTGTTCTTTACTGTATGTCCCTCGCTTCTTTCTATATCGCTTCAGGAATTCTCATTTTAATCATTTGTCTTTATTACTGTTTAACTCGTCTGTTAAATACTTACAGTTGGAAAAACAAGGATGAACCTGGAACCCTGTGCTATAACGGTTTTCAATCAGATGAGGAATTATAAAGGGCAACGAGCGATAAACATCTGGTGCCATTGCTGTACCATTCCGTATCTGATCGTCAAGCGGATAAAACTCGCCCGAGCCTTGGCAGTAGGGGATGGTTATGCAAGAATTCAATTCGAAGCAGGTTGAACAGAGGAGAGCTGCTAGGACGGCGGTCAGCGAAAGTGATCTTACCTGTTTCGTGACACGGCCGAGCCAAGAGGCATTACTCGGAGGTTCACAAAGTTGTACCATGCGTACCGCTGGAGCACTTGGACTCATTTCTTCGTGGTAGTTGAAAGTAACAGTGAGATCTAGGTAATTGCTCGGTCCTCTAAGGAACGTATCGCGATACGAAGCGATGAAAGTATGCCAATGACCATGCTGATCGTCAGTGGCTCGAAGCTCGATCTACCTTACGCTTCGATAGATTTTCAACTTCATCACAGACCGATAGACATGTTCGAAAGGTTTCTTATCCAATTTCTTTATTTACCTCAAATTGTAAATACAGAACTTGGAATTATTAATGAAGAGGAAACCACTTGTTCTTTACTCGACGAATACTTAGCCTTCACAAGCCTTCGACAAAAAATCATTTACATACTTTTGACTATTACATCATTCGCAATATTTAGCTTCCGCATTCATAATACTTCCGGGCAAAATATAACAAAACACAACAGTACAATTTACAAATTAGACTCAAACTATCGACATCTTATCTATGACAAATTCTTTCTTTCCTAACTTGCTCGATAAAATCTTTCGAGTTTCACTCAATATCTCGCATTTCCATCACTTTCGTTGGTCTCCCATTAGACACGATAAATCTGTGAATACCAGCGATGTGGAACGATCCTATGAGATTTTTAAGCCTCTTGGTATTTCGAACTCCTGTTTCCCCATCGAAGCTGGATAGATCATGCGGTATTCTAATAATATGTATTTATAACAAGGTGCGCAGTTAGTGAACTGTTACGCGTAAGCGAGTTTGCAATTAGTCGTTCGATATATTCCACGCGCGTTGACGCACGAGGATCGCCGTGTTATTCCACACGTCGGATTCAAGCCGATACTCGTATTGCAACACTCCTCGTTATTTTATAAATCCGCGAATGAAATTTCCAAATTACTGACGCGGTTGCTCCTCTTTTGATCCCGGGATCATATACCGTATTTCTAATCAATGACTCGTACGGAATTCGCGATTTAACGAATAATGTTACGTTTTCTATTGTCTCGCGTCATTTCGCCGGTACAAGCCAGTGCGCTTTTCATTTATTTATTTGTTGTCCTGAGAATTACTTGTGCTCGTTGACGCGGGGTCACGATACCCGGACATACCAGGCATGAAAAATCTTTTAAGCATGTATTTGCAAATTGATCAAAGTGTGCCTTTTTCTTCCTTTTTTTTCTCGTAATTTTTCTCACACGCCCTCTTTCCATTCCATCGAGCAAGACTCGGTCAAGGTAAAGGCAATGAATAATACATCTTGTTTTTGTACCTCGACCGACAGATTTTAACATTTTTACTCCATTTACTTATAAGCGCGATTCAAAAAGCTAACGATAAGAATTGTCGTCTCTCTGGTCGAATTGTAATTACGAAGGACGTTCTATACGAAATCTTACCATTGTGCAATGTTTTCATGGATGATCGCTCAACTTCGGTTTCATTAATGACGTGGACGTACTTTTTTTTGTTTCAGAATCGTTGATAGAAGGATCGAAGGCGAGGAAAATAGATTCGCTCGCGTACGCATAATAATGGATGAGAATTTTTAAGTTTCGAAACAACGATGTTGACGCGAGGGAACATTGTGTTTTTATCAACGTTACTTTCACCGTGTCGACGACCAACGTTTCCATCCGGGACCTTGAAAATATTTATTTGTTTTACGTCGATGTACAAGGAAAATCCCGGATGGAAATTTGTTTCTTCCTAACGTATGAAACTAGATGAACAAATCTGTCGATATATATAAATTAATATTATAGTATTTTAATGGTATTGGTAATTTAACTCTCGCGTTAAGTTTTGGAAGAATCTCGAAGTATTTATTATCGGACGATGATGTGCTCCTTCCGAGTAAAGTCGAAATACGAGTGACGTTCGAACGAGAATTCTTTTTCAAACATTGGCTGAACCTATGAGAATATTTACACATACATAAGCGAGTGCACGAGTCTTTGTCATTGACGGACTGTCGACTGCACATTAAGGCAGGAGCTCACTGCGACGTTCAGAAAAATAAACTTTTTTCATGAATTATTGTAATTCACATAATGTTTTTTTTGGGCTCGATTAAACATATGCCACATACACTAAAGTAAATATAATTACATCTTTATTGAAAATATACACTAGCTGATTGAATTTATTGTACTTCAAATATTGTTTTTTTTTCAATAACAATTCACGTGAATTTACTTTAATGTATGTGGAATAACATAACTTTAATTGAATTAAATTAAATTAAAAAAAGAAGCTTATTTTTCTAATCCGTCGCAGTGTGGTCTTCCCTTAAAACACACGCTAATCCACACACACATGCATGATGAGATACTTCGGTAATTGCACACTCGAATGAAAAAAAAAAGTAGATAAAAAAACGTCTTTGTCATTAATCCAACGCCGATGAATCTCCATTTATAGTTCCAAGAATTAATCAGCGGTCGATTATCGAGCAATCGGACCTGAAAATTGCAGATTCATTAAATACAAAACAGAAACAAAAATCACGTTATTTATCTTCTCGATTCGAGATTCCCTTTTCAATCCTTTAACGTACGTACGTTCAACGAACTCTCCGAATTTTGGCAAATATGACCCTCGCCCATCTCGATGTATATTCCGCGAAAGCCTCATTATCGTTGGCCGTGAGAAATGTAAATCTTTGACCTTATGAATTCGTAACCGAATGGACATTGAAATTCGAACTGAGTAAAGTCCGTGCTTTACCCGAGAATGTGTTTCCGTATATTTGAGAAGACAATGTGCTACGAAAAGGAATGACGTCTGCTAATAACTTCCTTAGTCAAAATTAACAACACGGACTTGGAACTTATGAAAAACTTCTGATGAACAAAAAATTGATCATTAACTTCTCTAAACACACGTGTCGTTGCGATCGGATAATTATCCATCGAATTGTCTCTACGTACACCACGAAGATACCAATATTCAACAAGTTTCACGATGATTTAGAAAAGTTAGAAAAAAGTAAACAATGGAAAAAACTTTTGACGTAATTACTGAAACATTGTTCGTAGACTTGCTTAAAAAATTTTGTGATCTTCGTACAAACACGAATATTAGAATAATGTCCAGAGGTTCCTCGTGGAATCGCTCGTCGTTATCGTGAATTTCCATTGATCGAATTAGCACGTCATGCGCATGAAAATATTTTCCATTGTTATCGCAATTCCATCGTGGGGCAGGAAGCACGACGAGATTGTGAACGAGGGATGGGGGAAATCGACCTAAAGAATCGAACGGGTTCGATGGCACGGCTATTAATAATTAACTATTGTTCTCTCGTATCATTCCTATATGAAAATTAACTTATTGACATATGCGCATAAGTCGAACCGAATAACTTTTCATTTTTCTTTTAATTCCAATGGAACTTATTTTTATTCGATACCAGGGTATGCTCGTTCTGTCTTATTTCAACAGACCACCTGGTAAAATGGGTATTCCAATTTAAATGAAATTCAAACTATGCATGGACGAGACGAACGACAGGATGGTTAATTATAAGACCCAACGATAATACCAGGTGTTCCACTTGACCTCGGTGGGACCCGAATTGTTGTGTCTTTTGTTTATCTCATTTCTATACAAATAAATTCTGATTAATTGGACATTCGAGCGGAAGCGAGACCTTATTTTTTAAAAGGAATTTTTTGAAGGTCGTTCGTCCATCATAATTCATGCGAATTTATAAGAACTCTTTAAACCGGTTGGCTAGTATGCGTGGATTTGTTTGTAGTGGAATAGTCCCATCGATAATAGATCGAATAGTGGAACGTCAACAAAACCTTATCCGGTTGACGATGACGCGAAAAGTTGACTCGGCTTTTTGTTTTCGTTTGTCGATGCTTTAACGACTAACTTAACGAAGCGAATTTTTTCCACTGATGATGAGCCCATGGAAGAATCTTTCATGAATTTCCAATCAATCGTTGGAACAAAACCGAACGAAACGTCTAGAAGAATTATTCTTTCTTCTATTTTGTAAAACGATTTTTTGAGATTTTGAAAGATTCGTCAGTTGGTTCATACTCGATGGATAAAAAATACTGTTCCATGGGGAAATATCTAAATTTCTAAAAATTACATTTTAATGATTTTCTTTTTTGATGTTCCAGTCAAACGAGTGAGGTGAAATTTCGATGCTTTCTTGTATCCGGACAGCGTTACATTCCAGGCCAAGGACAGCCTTTTTTTCTTGATCGTGTTACGCTTTGGGCATATGTAATATGTTTATACGTTTCATGCGAAAAAAAAAGAAGAAAAGTTTTCTCCGATAGCCAAACGTTTTTGAGGTCTTCGAAGTGTCCTGAATAGTCGAGAGGATCGCGAGTACGTTCGAAGCTGTATATGATGCAATCCTCGGGAGAGGTCGAACGATGAAATCGTAATAGAGATCGTAACTTTGTGCGTAACTTCTTTTGCCAGGCGACCGCGGCCTTCCGTCGCGTGCTTCTCGCGTTCTCGTCGTACTTACATACACTTTCACCCTGCGTCTCCTGAACTCGTCGGGCTCCCAATCGCTCGTTTCTCGCTGCGCACTTTCACTATTGAAAATCATCGGGCTCACCTACCAAAGACGTTTTCGCTTCGCAAAACTCAAATCGTGAAAGCTTAAGTTTTTAAAAGCAATTTTCTAAAATATAATTCCACGCAAAAGTTTAGAAACGTGTAGAAATTCCTTATCAATAATATCGAGGAATTTCCCATCCGAAAATGAATTCGATATTTACCTTCTGTTACATAATTCTTGTAAATTGCTTACAAATAAAAATGGTCTTGGGAATAAATTGAATTCGATGGGACTATCGTATAGAAAATTGTTAACGTTTCGTTAATTAATTTTTTAAAAATATTGTTAATTACAAATGTCTTTAATAATCCGTTTTAAAAAAATTGTCATGTACGAATGGAATAATTCTTTACTGAAACAAATTTGAGTTACCGATCGACAGTGTTACCTTCTCACGGTATTTCGTTGGCTGGATAAAAAACGGCATTGGCATCGAGCGATCGCAAAACTCAAATCGTGAAAGCCTTAAGTTTTTAAAAGCAATTTTCCAAAATATAATTCCACGCAAAAGTGTAGAAACGTGTAAAAATTCCTCATCAATATTATCGAGGAATTTCCCATCCAAAAATGAATTCGATATTTACCTTCTGTTACATAATTCTTGTAAATTGCTTACAAACAAAAATGGTCTTGGGAATAAATTGAATTCGATGGGACTATCGTATAGAAAATTGTTAATGTTTCGTTAATTAATTAAAAAAAATATTGTTAATTACAAATGTCTTTAATAACCCGTTTTAAAAAAATTGTCATGTACGAATGGAATAATTCTTTACTGAAACAAATTTGAGTTACCGATCGACAGGATTACCTTCTCACGGTATTTCGTTGGCTCGATAAAAAAAGGCATTGGCATCAAGTGATCGCAAAACTCAAATCGTGAAAGCCTTAAGTTTTTAAAAGCAATTTTCCAAAATATAATTCCACGCAAAACTGTAGAAACGTGTAAAAATTCCTCATCAATATTATCGAGGAATTTCCCATCCAAAAATGAATTCCATATTTACTTTCTATTATATAATTCTTGTAAATTGCTTACAAACAAAAATGGTCTTGGGAATAAATTGAATTCGATGGGACTATCGTATAGAAAATTGTTAACGTTTCGTTAATTAATTTAAAAAAAATATTGTTAATTACAAATGTCTTTAATAATCCGTTTTAAAAAAATTGTCACGTACGAATGGAATAATTCTTCACTGAAACAAATTTAAGTTACCGATCGACAGTGTTACCTTCTCACGGTATTTCGTTGGCTCGATAAAAAAGGCATTGGCATCGAGCGATCGTCATTCCCGATGAGCGCGCGTTACTCGACCGTCGATCCAATCGCCGATAAAATATTAACGATCGCGATCGATGCGATCGATTTCTGTAATTGTTTTCGCACTCCACTCTTACGACTGTTTAAATACTTCCCTTCCCAATTCAACGCCAAGAACTCTCTTCTACTTTATCATGCGAGATTTTAGGAAAATCAAAAACTTCATAAACAATTCTATCGTCATCGAATTTATATTTTCTTAAATATTTCATATTCAATAATCTTTTGTTTGTTTGAGTAATTTTTGAACATTTTTTCAACTTATCGTCCTCAGTAACTCTGAGAGTTAATAATATCATCACGAAGAAACGCCATTCTTTATGAGGAATTAAAAATTAAACGAAACATTGGTGAGGAACAATAAATCTTTTTCTTTTTATAATCGTAAAATAATTACAACTATTGTACTAGAATGACGAGTAACAATAATAGTCTAATAATAATAACATTGAAAATAACATTAATAATCACATCGACACTCTTTTATGGTACAAAATTCCTTACATTGCTAAAGTTCGCGTGTGGGTCGGTATGTGTGATCTCGTTAACATGATCGAAGATTGTAAGTCAAGAGTGAATTGGATGAGTGTTAATGTACGCTGCGCTTGCACATCACCGTATCATGGATGTTATATACATTTTCTTTTTCTAGTTTTTACCGTTTTCTTTTATTTTATATTACGAGTCTGTTGTTTCTCTCTCGCAATTGTATATTTCTTTTTTTTTCAGCACATTCTCATTCACTCGTCCGCGTCTCGTTAACGGCAAAGAGAGAGAGAGAGAGAGACGCTTTTACCATGCGGATGTACGGAGATCGGTGGGGAAAATAGAAGAAATAATGATGCGAATTTGTGTTTCATAAAAAAAAAAAAAAAAAAAAAAAAAACATTAAAAAAAAATAACAAAACTAATAATGAAAGTGTCACATTCGTGCTTCTATTATCTCGTAATGCGTATGTTTAGCTTGTCTAGCTTACGTTGTACTGAGGCTTTGTATTCACGGTCGCGCGTCGTTACTGTGCTTTAACGTTAAGCCCTCGTGAAAAAAACGCTCGATCGACGACCATGATTTCAGTCCTAAATGACAAAATGCGACGATTCGCGTGAAAATACGCGATCAATAGACTAAGATGCATATGTATAAATATATAAACTGCTCGTAAACGCGACATACGTGTAAAGCTTCTTTAACGCACCGGAGCTCGGCTCGTTCGCTTTTGCTTTAAAAATGTCTCGCGTCGTACAATCGTTGCACAAGGAGAGATTAATGAAGAAAAAAAGAAGATAAACGACATCACTCTGACAAATTGTAGAATGCGATCGTTGTTTCTTCTCGATAAGAATGTCCTAGGAAACACTTGGAGCATGATGCACAGGCACGATCACGTTTCGGTGGAAAAAATGGCTTTCTTTCAACCTTCCAACCATCGACTGGCCACGGGGGTTTACCTCTTTCTTTATAGATATCTCACTCACTCGTTGGTGCTAGCGTTGCTATCGATAAATACACGGTTTCTCAGTCCCTCGTCCGATATGTAGCCCGTTGCAACTGTATAATCGTTGGAGTAAGGAGGTGGTTGTTGCTTCTGGGCATTGTTCTCGCGACGCTTTTTCGCAAGGTGTTCGTAATTAGTGGCCCAAAGATCAGACTGCTTAATTCCTTCTCTATTCGGCTCAATTGGCTCCAAGAGATCCGACTTTTCATTCTTTGTTGATTTTTTGTTATAGGCGCTGTTGTAAAAGTCCCTGAAGAGGAAGAAAAATAGGCAGGCGTGGAGTCCGATCCACCAGACGAATGCTTTGGGATAATTGCACTCGATGAAGAGTAACTGCAGCTCGTGTACCATGACCAACACAAACTGAACCATTTGCAACGTCGTCAGATATTTCTTCCACCAGAGGTAAGGCTGAATCGCTGGTCCAAGCGCAGCGAGGAAATAATACAGATACATCCATATGTGGACGAACGCGTTCAGCAGACCGAAGAAAGTACTGTGGCCACCTGTGAACGATCGGCAATGAAATAAGAACATTAGCAACGATGGATATAATAATTTATCTAAAAAGTAAAAGAAATAAGGGAAATTCTTACCTGGAGTAAATTTAACACCGAACCATACTGACAGTGGCATGACACCGTGATGAATAACGTGTAACGTCGAGACTTGATTATTCTTCTTTCTCAACACGAAGAATAACGTATCGGTCAGCTCCAGGAATTTCGACATATAATACCACCAGCATCCATTTGCCATTCTCAAAGCATCCGGTGAATCCGAATAATCTACTGGTTGGCATCCAATAATCGCATATTTTCCACCCCATCCAGAGGCCATGCCCTGAGAAACAATTTAGTTAAACGCTCAGTGCGATGTTTCTCGATGAAATATCTATTAACCCTTTGAGCCGTAAGGACGCATATATGCGTCAGCCTATGCGTCTGTGGACCACATAAGCGTGAAAGTACTCAGGTCTCAAAGGGTTAAAATTTGTAAAATAACGGAGAAACGAAAGTTTGTTGATCTCTCGAGTCACTCACCACGTAAAATAGATAGGCTGAGATGAAAACCTGGAGGAGATTGTAAACCAGCATTGTTTTTCTAAGATTGAAGGGTTTTCGATTTTCCATGAGTTTAGGTCCTACGCATTTAGCTAAATACGCGTAAGTTAGACATATGAACATCGTAGGGAAAGGACTGCTCATCATGAACCAATCGTTGACTCTAGGATCGCTCTTGTTGACCATGATGTCATTGTAGCCCTCGATCAGGGCACCGACCATATTCGTCATCTGTAACCAAACGCGATAAATCATGGATTTGAATTAATACGAATTAATTCATTCGGACAAATATTTAAATTCACCAACGTTAAACTAAGAAACTCTAAATGAAACAAGTATCGTGACTCTCGAAAAAAGAAAATAAAATAAATAGCTAAGAAACTAACGTATGTAATATACGCATGAGAAAGGAAGAACGACAATTTATGGAGATGAGACACTACGACCGGGTCAATAAGATGCCGGACCGGATACTGACATTTTCCGATTGAATTATTCAAACTCCTACAAGTGTTAAGGAAGATACCAGTAGCGAAATGTAGTTAGGGTTAAAATAATTCGGTTATGTAACGAAAAGTAGTTAGGGTTAAAATAATTCATTATGTAGATCGAGATCGATGGAACGTATTATATGTAGGTCGATCGTTCGAAGATCTTAAAGGCGAGTGCGCCCGAGTAACTTTACTCGCCTTGACTGTTTCGTCACTGTAATCGAATCTATGGGTTATTGCAAAGCTGCCATATCCTAGCGTATCCACAACTTCGTAATGACCCATAGACTTTATGTAAAGTCATTCGTGCAAGCTAGCCCTAAAAAAATACGGAAAGCGAGAATCGACGCGTGCGATCCGAATCGTATGTTGATTCGTACTCTTAAGTTTTAGCAACATAAAGCGAAGTAATTTATTTTCCAACTGTAAATCACTCTTATTGTTACTAGTATTAGTATTAGTTGTATTAGGCTAATGCGTGGGTAGTTTCGTAATAAGACAAACCCGGTAGTTCCTCCAGGGAAGCTACGTTCAAAATGAAAAGCTGACCCGCAGAACTCGTTTTAGTGGCGCATAAAATGCAGTCCTGTACCGCAACAATTCGAGATTGCACAAATTGCTTAGCGTCTACCGTCCGTGCGCATAGTTTTACGATAGATAAAAATAAAACTCTGTTCAACAACGTTGGTCGAAGATGGTTGTAAAAAAATGCTTCTTGCATCGTTCGATACCGGTCCATCCTCGAGTTGACAATATAAGTGAATAGACGTATTCGAAAGTGATGACAATAACTATTATTAACCGCGTTGAAATGTGGAACGATATCATTATCTTTAAGAAATATCGCTTCTCGCGTCGCGACACATTCTTTCCAATCGCTGAGAAATCACGCAAGCTAAATTCACATTTGTATCGTTCGTGGAAAATTGTAATTATTTTGTTTCCTATTTATACCAAATCGCTGATGAATCGAAACGATTAAAAAAATTAGTATATTCGAATTTTAACGAATTCGGATATCGAACAGTGTGCGATAAATAAAATAAGGATTTAATTATTTTATCATATAATTTGCATAATTTAATTATTTTATTATTTTGTCACGAATATCAAGATTTCTTATCGCGTTGTTAACTTTGTGGAATTTGTGGTGAATTGTAAACGGACGATTAATTGTATCTCGATTGAGCGTGATGTTTAAGCGGATTGAATTTTTACAATTTTTACGAGTAATGCGCGTTGCGACGAATCGACTGCGATATTATCGATCAGCTGGATCTAGGGTGCTCGTAGTTTCGCAATTCTAATAATAACTGTTCTTTGTCGAAGCTCGCGATTTGGCTGGCTGGTCAGGTGCAATACCAATGGCGAACCTTAACACCGTATAAGAAATGTTCAACTTTCGCTGCGTGCGTTGCGAAATTCGTCGATCGACTTCCGGGACAATTATAATTCGATTCTTAACAAACAATTTCTCTCGTTCGCCATACTTTTTTCTTCTTCTTTCATTCGCCAAATCTTTACAAATTCAACGAACGAATAGTGAAATAATTTGAATATTTAGAGCGATTATGGGTGACACTTTTTTTTTCTACCGATCTTATTATCACTGACACCTGTTGCTTGATCGATACACATCGATCTAAGAATAACGTTCGTACGTACCGCGTGTATAAGAGCGATTCGGCAAACCGAGACCGGAGATCTTTTGGCAAACCGCGTTTCGATGATAAACCAGATAGATAAGACAATATTTATGCTTTTTTCTTCTTCTAAGTCTTTGTAAAGCTATGTACTCGGTGGATAAAGTGGATTTTATCTTATCAATAGAAACTCGAACAATTCGCTCAGAAGTCGTTCGTACTAAGTTTAATTTCCAACTTCAAACAAATATTGAATTATTCAAATTTGATATAAGATTGTATAAAAACGCGAAAATAATTCTAATATTATTCACTTTTTTTTACAGACCTTGGAAGTTGGCTCCGTTCAACAGCGAGATAGTTTTAGCCCTTCCAATCTCCACTGTACTTCTGGCACGTTGGTGACGACGATGACGAAAGCGTATCGATGATTGAGTTTTGAGAAAAAAAAACAACAACAAATTCGATACGACGAGTGAACGAGCGACGATTAAAACTAGGACCGAACCGATTCGGACGAGTTCGTGTAAGCGTGATTTCGAGGGTGTGAGGGATAGCGATATATCGATTGGGCGATCGGTGGTTGACAATGAGCGAGTAACTGAATTTTTGTGAGACAAACGCGCGGCTTTTATCGTCTCGACGGTGTTGCACCTGTGACTGCCGGTTTATAACACACCGATACACAGTTGTCCCTGTATAACGAGAGACTCCCCACCAGTCGCTCACCAGGGATTCTCGCGTGTAAACGACGACGAATTTGTGGCGTACCTTTTTTTTTTCTTTGTAAAACGCTTTTTGGGAAATCACTCGAGGCGTTTGTGACACCAGCAACGAAAAGGGTCTTGGATCGAATAACAATTTATACGATGTTTGTTAATTGCCTCGATCAAGAGGAAACATGTTTGACAACCCGACGCATATCGATGTTACCAATCGACGAGAAGATTAGCGTAGTGAGATTGTATCTAGTAGCGGAAACATAATTATAAGTGTCGTTGTATTAATAATTAATGCGAGAGATTTGTCCACATTCGATTGTTCTTCAAATTTCTTCTCGACTCGTTAGAATCAAAGCTGTACATTATTAACCGCGAGTTAGAAATTATTTAGTTGGTAATTGTTTAATTAGTTTTATCTAGTTCTATTGGTAATAACGTGATATTAAAAATTTCTTATCGTTATTCAAATTATAAAATATTATTGATTCTTTCGAATACAATGAAGAAGAATCAAAGCTGTACATTATTAACCGCGAGTTTGAAATTATTTAGTTGGTAATTGTTTAATTAGTTTTATCTAGTTCTATTGGCAATAACGTAATATTAAAAATTTCTTATTGGTATTCAAATTATAAAATATTATTGATTCTTTCGAATACAATGAAGAAGAATCAAAGCTGTACATTATTAACCGCGAGTTAGAAATTATATAATTGGTAATTGTTTAATTAGTTTTATCTAGTTCTATTGGCAATAACGTAATATTAAAAATTCCTTATAGTCATTGAAATTATAAAATATTATTGATTCTTTCGAATACAATGTTTGCACACATTTTGTTAGGTGCAAAAAAAAAATGAAAGAATATTTTTTGCCAACAAGGCGTGTAAATTATTGACATAATTGTGATCTCATAGTTTATTCTGACTCGTCTTACCACCGCTCGTTCTAGGTTCGCAAATATTTTCCCATTGGCTCGATGGTATTTGATCGGAAGACAGCGCGTCCCGCGTGCCAATAGAGCAATTGGAAATTGGACCCTGGACAAAAACCTGGGTACGATGTACTTTTGCGATGCTTCTCCATTCCTTCGACAGCCTCGACCGAGTCCTTGGCTAACGAATTTTACAAAACGCGATCTTAGCCTCTGTGTAATCAGAGGAATTCCCAAGTCCACCAGGATATCGTTATCTATCGCTCGTTGCATCGACTTACGACAATCGTGCGGTCTACGATTCTATCAATGAATGCAAAATAACGCGGTAAATAAATCGCGATGTTGTCACGCGTGTCTTAAATTAATCATTCGATCGTGGATTTTCTTATTTGTTTTACCACGAGTTTTTCAACGAAAGATCACGTTTTTATCCTCTTTGACAATTTTCTTACATCGAGAAGTCAAGAAATGGATCGCTCGAGTGAAATTAAGCAAAGTGAAAAAATTGATTTTTCTTGAATGTTCTAGTGTGTTCTATCCGATTAATTAATAAGTATCGAATCTATGGAGCTTTTCAATGATCAAGGCTAATGACGAAAGTTACGAAGGTCACCTTGCCACTATTTTCATATGTCGAGGCTGTGGCCTTTTTATAATCGTTACCTGATTTTTTTTCATCATTCACTGATTCCGTCATCCAGTATTAAAACACATTCGACAGTATGAAACGACGTAGTCTCGCCTGTAATGAAAATAGCTTGAAAAATATTCTCGACAATATTTACATATCTTACAATATTTTTTAAAATAATGCTCGATGCTCGATTTCCATTTTTATTGAGTTTGAAGCAAAGGTGTTTGTTTTTTTTTTTATAAAATTGCTAATTTTAGCAAATTTTACAGATGGTCGAAAAAAAAGCATGGGACTCTTCGATAACGATTATAAATGCCGGTGAAACAATTTATAATGGAAGAACTTGCACTTGGATCGAACCGGTTATCGAATGGAATACTACGCCTCGGTCATCGAATTAAAAATTACGTGGTGAAGAATGTTTTGGAAGATTTTTATAAGCGCCGATCTGGACGTCCAATAAATTTTCACGGAAAACAACCGGTCAGCTTCCGGATGGGATCCTTGATAAATCATGTGTCTATCGGATTCCTTGAATCAACGTTCGAATTTTGAATCGATCTCGAGTCGATAACAATTGTAATTCACCGTACGAAAAGCGCATATCTTCTTTTATATCGCGTCGTTTGTACGTCAGGCACGGGGAACTCTTGCGAGCTCACCCACGTCGGGTCGTAACGATGCCACTTTTGCGACGTCGTCGTTGTCGTCCATGCTAGACACAAATGAGCAGTCAACAACCTGTATCGAGATATATATATATATATCGAGCGATAATTTTAAAATCGCATAATATAGTAGCCTTTGTGAACAGGTGACCTTCCTCGCTATGCATCTAAAAAATTTCTGATTGTCAAAGTGAGCGAAATGTCGAAGCTACTTGATCGATAATCGAAATTAAATTAATTAATTTAATCCAATGATAATTGTATGAAAATTGATATAAAAATAATTTCTCATAATTGATACTAGATAAATATGCGTTTGCTGAACAAAAAATGAACCGGGTTTTGCTGCTCGACGGTTTAATTCGTACACGCTTCGACGATGTATAATAAAAGTGGGTTTATAAAAGTAAATCCATTCGAATCATAAAAATGACAAAAATCGCGATAAACATAAGTAGATTCACTCAATCCCTCTGTCAGCGGTTAATTGATCGCGAGCGTTACACAATTTGCGTCTGTCCATCGGTCACACAAATGTACCGTTTCGTGTCGAGTGTGAACAATTCATGCACTTCGACGTCAAAGCAATTACCGCGCTTCTTCGTATTTTGTCGTATAGTTGTTGGCTTACCACGAGTCGGACTGATGTTCCGGAGGGATGATGAGAGGGGGTTGAATAAACAGTAACGAACGAAGGCCTATTAACGATTGCTTACAATGTTGTTCAACTTTATAAATGGAAATTATAAAAAGCTACGTTACAAAAAGCATTGTGTCTTCCAAATTTACAAATTGTCAGTTGAAACTGTTAATTATTCACGTAAATTGTAATTATTTATTTTCTCCATTCGCAAAGCCTTAATTGCTAAACCGCAGCAGCTTTAAAAAAAAAACTGACGCACACGTGTACATTACGATGCCAAATTGTTACTACACAAAGCGACGATGACGCTTTAAATAATTGACTTTATCAAATGTAATACCATTGTCATCGTGCGTTAAACGTATATAAAACATTGCAAAGGCATTGCGACTGGTACAGAAAAATTTGGTTATTCAAATTATATTTGCCATTTTCTCGATTTCATCGAAGCGGATATTCGCGTTGCCCCGTTGAACGCGAACGAAGGCTCTTCGGGGTTGCAAAGGAAGCGCGTCGTGAGCGTCATCGACACGACGCGAGGTCAGTCGGAAAGTTCTCGATTACTATATAACGAACGTCGATTCTCGGTGTTCTTTATACATTCATTACACGAGACATCGGGGAATAAAAAACGACACGTTGAAGAAAAAGAGACTAATCGAAACATCGATGAAGCGGTTAATGCGGGAAGATTTTTGATTATTACGTAAAGGTGCGCCATTTTTTTTTTTAACGAGTGAGACATTGACCTCGTCACGAGATTGACTTTATCGAGTTGAAACTAAAGTCCGTAAAATCGCATCTGACTGTATTATTCTGTCGTCGAGTTAAAAATAGCCGAATTAAGTTTGGAAATTATCTCCTCTAATTCTAGCAACAGTTGCGGAGAAGACGTTTCTTTTTTTGGAATATTTATCAAAGCACGTTTCCAATCGTCATTTCCCTCAAGCCCTTAATTTATACACCACGGTCTTGCTAGATTGTGGGGTAATGAACGTACGCAATCGCATGCCAACTTATTCAAATCGAGCAAAATTCATTCAGGAATGTGTTTGCGAACGAACATTATTTTGGGCCATTTAATATAATGCTGACGTCAAATAAGATTCGAGGTTGACATCAACCATGCGTATGGATATTGTTTTAGTTTACATTTCATCAGTTGCTTTAGTGCAACCTTTTCACGCAGAGAAATTAGTCGTAACGTTTTTACGATGTTGCCTAATTCGATTTATTTGTAACAAAGCATTACTATCTAGTGTTAATGTATTTTGGCGAATATAAACTTGTCTCCTCGGTAGGTCAGCGAAATTAGAAGGCTTGACTCGATACTCGCCCATCGACGACTTTTACTACTTGGGACTCTCGAGTTCCCACTCACTCGTCTCGGACCATTGGACCCTGACGAGCGTGGACAATCTTTGAGAGTCACCAGGTACCATTGTTTCAAGCCCGTTTTATTGCTGAAAATAAGGGAATTACACAATTACGACCGTTTACGTCCATCAGGAAGTGATTTTTTCCGATTATTCAATACATATAAAATTACGTTCCAAAACAAAATCATTAAAAAATATTTCTCTAAAATATGAGACTTACTATCTCCTGGGTGTAGACCACTGGCTACATAACTTTCATCTCGGAATACATTCGCGTTTGACACGTTTTATTTAATACAGTAATTTCTCAATACTCGAGGAACCTTGTAACATTCCACGATATTTTTTATGCAGATCTCTATTCCACGTGCGACTGGTCATATCGAGGATCGGAACTGCCTGGCTGACCCTGGATGGAATCCGAAGCGTTTCTTAGTTGTCGGACTCTCAAGACAAATTTGGAAATCTTGTACCGAGGGAATCTTGCTTATCGTTCCACGAACTCTGGAGGATGCGAGAATCGAGGATTGCTTCAATCGGATGAACAATGCAACGGAGTCTCCAGCGTAACAAATTTATTTACCATGAAAAGCAGAGTAAGTTCCATCGTTATCTTTCTTTTTTTTTACGAATCAACTCGTCTTATCGACAGAATTCTTTTAATTTGTTTCATTATTTCTTTTTAGTAATCAAATTTGGGCGATGGGGGTCTCGGTTGTGAATTCGACAGGAAATTGGATTTCGACTTGGTAATGAAGACGCTTGACATTACGACCATTCGGGTCGATTGGATTACAATGTAACACTTAAATTTTCATCCGGTCGTTCAGAAACAACAACATGAGAAACAATATAGAAATCATACGGATTTCTCTCGTCTCAAAGTAGCTTGTCAACACTGCTAATCGAGTGGAATATTCGTCGAACGTAGAACGATGGGAATCGTTAATTGGCTTATCGTTGCAAGAATTTTATTATGAAATTTTAAGTCGACGTTTGCGAGAGTAATTTGGACTGCGATAAGTTTGCTCGAGCTCAAAGTTGAAGTGACGTTGGGCCAGGAAATAGTGTTCCCGCTTGCAACTTGCGGTCACATTAACGCATTTACGAAAAAAAAAAGAAAAAAAAAATCGTTGCGTCCTGTCACGTGTATTAGCATGCGCGCAATACGCTCGCTGAATCACGCATTTTATACTTCTCGTACTGGCCTTATCATAGTTTCTGAGATTTATACATTATATGCATTAATTTATAACGATTTGTCCAGACATTATGCGCTCCGACTCGGCCGCTAATTTAACTCTGTCCGAAATTCGAACGAGAATTTGCATTTTGTATTTTCCTCAATTAATGTGTAAGTATCTACGAATTCTTGAAAACAATGAAAAAGGCGACCGCTTTTTTTCTCGGCGCTCGTTAGTACGAAAGTCTCTTGTCGCGCGTCACGATTACACTCTTTGACCTCGGATTGACGCGAGCAATATTATTGAATTCGGCAAGAGCACATTTTAATAACAAAATTAACATTTTGTTGACTCTGGTAAAGTAGTTAAATATTTGATTCGGCGAAATATTTTTTGCTTTATATTGACGTTAGATTGTTCAGCGCGTTTCAAATTGTTAATAAGTGTGTGATTGTGGATCTGCAAATGGATGTATATTTATGAAATTTTAACATCGATGAAGTCTTCTCATAGATACGACTAACTGTACCAGGTTGATAACTGCAAACGCGAGCTTTGAAACGATGAAAATAATTGTTATATTATTTACCCGAACACTTGTTTCTGTCGAAGCTGTCGAATGTCCAACGAGTCTATGACGAACGTGCCAAGTTTTGCCGACCAATTAGTTTCTTTTACGCTAGAAATAAGGAAGTTTTGTACTGGGAGAAGAAAAATGTAAACATATTGGCTAATGTTTTCTACGCTTGTATTTGGAATGCATTGCAGGACTGATATTAGCTATAGATTTATCTCACTTTACTGGCTAGATTTACTCATTGAATGTGATGTAATTTATTGTGCACATAGACATTATGTATAAGTGAAGGAACGTGTTAATGGTATATGGGATAAATAAATCACAGTTTGAAATTAGTTTTAAATATATTGCTGTCGTAGGTTCTCACAAAAACAATAGCACTATGAAAAAGTAATGAAAATTATGAAAAAGTAATGAAAATTATTGTTTTTGTAATTAGTTATTCAAAATTTGTTATCAATGATTATTTTTTATTATTTAATTCATGAATTGTTGAGAAGATCAGAGTGCCAAGAGATGTAGCACGTTGTTAAAGGAGTCAAGACCTGGAAATTTCAAGGAATGTAGGCATCTCAAAGGGGGGATGTTTTATTTCGCCGACAATGAATTTTTAGATTCCTTGTCCAATTTGAAATTTCCCGGGCTATTGGTAAATTAACATGGCGGCTGCTTAGTCTAGTAACTCTCGATTCCGTTCGCCTTTGCGATGGTGGCGCTCTGCTCCCCCACTACTTTTCTTATCCGCTGTCGTATTGCGCTAACTTCTCGTTAGTTAGATAAAGAACAGTGATACTGTTGGTCAAATTAACAAGCGTGTGACTTTAAAGAAAACGAGAATTATTTCACAAAATGGTCAAGCTAACACCAGACTTGATCCAGCAATCGATGCAGTACATTAATCCAGTTCGAGATCGCGAATTGGACCTCCGAGGTAAACTTGATACAAGCTCGAAATATTTGCGCGCGTTGCCGCGTCCGCATGCATAACCTCTGTGTGGCTACGTTTTCAACGGTTTAACCAAAATTCGAAACGTAAAAATGGAAAAGCGTTCGTTTTTACGAAATAATATTATTCAATCTATACTCGAGTGCGAGTTTACGTAAACATATCCGTTTGTTGTTTTAGGTTATAAAATTCCGACGATCGAAAATTTAGGAGCAACTCTGGTAAGTACAAAACGATATTTGTAATTCCTGGTAGTCATAAATTTGCGAATATATAAGCTATTGTTGATACGACAAATAAAATTTAACAAATTGTTAAATATCTCCTGAATATTTCCAGGATCAATTTGACACGATAGACTTCTCGGACAATGACATACGCAAATTGGATGGCTTCCCATTATTAAAACGAATAAAAACACTTTTCTTCAACAACAATCGTATCGTTAGAATATCCGAAGGCCTTGAGCACTGTATACCAAATCTAGAGTGTCTCATGTTGACGGGCAATATGATTCAAGAACTCGGTGACCTTGAGCCATTGGTGCCATTGAAGAATCTAGAGTGCCTGTGTCTTCTGCAGAACCCAGTTTCAGCGAAGCGACAGTACAGAGAGTATGTCGTTTACAGATTTCCACAGCTGAGATTACTGGATTTCAGGAAAATTAAACAAAAAGAGCGTGCCGAGGCAATAGAATATTTCAGAAGTAAGAGAGGCAAAGAGATGGCCAAAGAAATAGCTAAGAAAGCGAAATCACAGGCACCAGGTATAGGACTACCGGATAAACCCTCGACAAATCCAGAGGAACGGGCAAAAATCCGTGAAGCTATTTCCGAGGCAACATCGTTGGAGGCCGTTCAGAGACTCAGTCAACTTTTGCAATCTGGGCATATGCCGGGTGAAGAGAAGCGTCCAAATGGTATGCATGACAGTAGATCACCTTTGGGTATAAATGCACCTATGATCTATCTTTTTATCTTGAAAAATATTTATGAATGCATCGAAATTCATCCACGAGGGACAAAATAGTTCAAGCTCTGGTATTATCGGTCCCTGCATCTTTATAAATAAAATTTTGCATAGATTTTCGGATGTTTTCTGTTTCAGGCAATTCCGCACCTGAAGCAATGGAAGAAGAAGACGACTAAGCGTAAGGTCCAAGATATTTCTTAGATTAAGTTGAGAGTAAGAAAAAGACACTCCGTAAGTAAGTCGTGAGATGAAACGATTGAAAAATTCAGTTACTTGTTGAACTCTCGCAATTCCAATGGATTGAGCTAATAAGATACTGTATACTACACACAATTTGCAGTATTAAAGCGAAATAAAACTTTGTATAAACAAAAAATGAACAATAGTCCTGAGAGCCTCGAAGCGATTCCAAAATTACTCTCATTTTTCGAGAGAATTGGTCAAAAAAGAAACTACATCTAACATGATGCTTCGTGTTTCTTTCAGCCTGAAGTCGACCTTCCTTTTGTCTCATGTGAAACAATAATAAACGAATTTGATTTTATATCTATCAACTTGTGTTCAATTTCTTCAATTCTGTTCTGTTATTAAAACGTTAAATGAAACAATTATCTGTAATGGTTGAATGGGAGCGGATTTTAATTATGTAATTTCCGCCAGTAGATGGCATTACTGTTCAGAAGCGGCATACCCTTTGCCCAAGATAGTGTCTTTCTAAGCCTTATTACGAAAACAATATTAAATCTCAATTTTCCCGTAACGAAACAACAGAAATAATGGGTAACGTATTCGCTGGAAATGTTGAAGAGTTCAATACTACTCCACCATTTCAAGGAAAACCTACGTTCGATCCTATGGAAGGATTTCCTAATGGCAGAAAGAAAAGAGGTTTGTACCCAATGTTTAACCTCTAAAATCATGAACATCTGTATTTTCGTCGCCAGCAATAACTTTTTGTCGTACTTTAGTCAATGATGAGATAAAACTTGACTAGTATTACGTACGTAGCATTTATTATTATCTAATATTGTTTCAAAATACGTTCACTTTACTATTGTTATTCAATTTTTGGTCACACCATTGTTTTAACAGGCGATCCAAAATCATATTTGATATGATTGATACCAGGACGAATGTGCCAACGAAACATGCGATTTTCGTGTTACAGTTATGATTGCCACGGAAGAGGAGATGAGGGCAGTGAAATTACAGCCTAAAGAACGTGATTATTGTGCCCATCATGCGATTAAACTGGAACAATGCAGAATGGATAATTTTCCATTTGTGATTCGTTGTACACCCGAAAAACATGCTTGGGATAATTGTGAATACCAGGAGTAAGTGTATACTGAATCCCATTAGTAACATACTTGATAACGTGTTCCAATCACTGTGAATGCAATATTTATTTTCTCGAAAATGGCCTTCTTGATTAGAACTAAGTATGGCGTTATACAACATCTGTGGTCTAGAACAAACGTTTTCATCTTCTTTCATAACTTTCATAGTTTTGGTGCAAGTGCGACTTATGTATTGTCGCCTGTCTGATACATCTGCAGATCAAACTACAATTGGCTTTTACTGCTTTGTGGATTTTTGAGATAGGTGTCTCTTTTCATCTTTAATCCTTTCGCTATGGTGGGTTTTGCCATAAAAACCCTTCTGTAGAACAGATCTGTCATGTATAGGTAGGATCTTATGATCAATGACTATAATCACTCATTGTTTTATAGCGGGTAACTATGGTCACCCACAGTAGCGAAAGGGTTAAACAAAGGTGATCATTTGAGAAGATAGAATTATTAGCAAAAAATAATACTGTACATTTTAAAAACTATGCAGAAATCAAACAGGTCCGAGTCTTTCCAGAGAAGAATAAATCAAAGTTTCCATTCCAAAAAAACAATTAAATAATTTCCATTATTAAACAAATTGACAAATCTTTTAGTATTATCCCTCTATGTAGTTTTTCTCACCGAGTATCAAATTCTCTTTCATTTACAGTTACGTACTGAGAATGAAAGAGTACGAGCGTGAGCGTCGACTTCTGGAGCGCCAAAAGCGCAAGCAGCAGAGGACAATAGCTTGAGGAACGAAGTAAAGTATGCCAGGGTAAAATCATCATAGATATTTGCTACCAGGTTCTTGTTATCTTAGCAATTAAATTATCATCGATTGAAGAACTAATGCTTTCTGCATTTCTTGTACATAAAAATGGAAAATGAAATAAAGCGTGATAGATATTCACCATCAACGCATTAACAGTAAACCCATAGTTAGAGGAAACATTCGGGGTGCAAAATGAACGTCACTAGGCCACCAACCCACCACCCATACCCACCCCCTGACTCGAGATAATCGATATTGCCTAGAGACCCGGTGGATGGAGCTTTTTCTCGTTGGCGTATGCGAGGCGCTCCGTGTGGCGCCCGCGTTTCGTCGTGTCGCGAATGCCATATTTTCGTTTTTTTCCCTTTCATTTTCATCTATAAAATCTCGTTCGTTCCGTGACTAAAGACAGAAAAACACGAGTGTGATATAATTGTCGTGTCGTCAGCAGCTGTTCATCAAGAGATGCAGGATTTCCAGAGCAGCACTGAGGTGAGAACCGTAGTGCGTTGGCTGATACAACCGGAAACACACCAGGGCTGCAGCTTCTAGGAACTAAAAAACGTATCGTAGAAAATTATGAAAATGACCAAATTCTTTCACCCTAGATAAAAGGATATTTTATTTTGCATAGGATTCTACAATTTTCTTTAATTTTTTATGCTTTCCAATCGCTAATTAGACAATCTTTTGTAGTGCCTAGCAAAAAGCTAGGAAACATTTGTTTTGTTTTCTATAATTTTATAATTACTGTAAAAAATTAGAGCTTGCCATAGCAAAATAGTTAACTGAGATCAGGTTTACACGTTCAACGTTTTTTTTATGATCTCTAATCATAATGTAAATGGATACGTTGCCTATTTATTTGATACATTCTCCTATTGTTCTTACGATTTTTGTACTTGAGTGCAATTGTTGTTTCATTATTTATCGCTGATATTCTCATGAATACGAGGAAAGTAGATTTATAAGGTTTGTAAAGAAAAGAGCGATTATTATAAATAAGATTATTTATTTCGTTATCCCTATCAATGTTACACAAGTTTAAGACAGGGAGTTTGCTCTCGCGGTTGATCTCTCTCTCTCTCTTTCTCGTTCTCTCTCCCTCCACGCTCGTAGAAAAGCAATTCTCCCACGAGTCACGAATTTGAGCGTTGGTTTCTTATATTTACAAGTAGAACTCGATCTCGCACGAATCGCGATTGTCGCTCAATCGTTGGATTTTTTGTCCCCGCAAAAAATAGAGGAACAAAAAATAAGAGAAGCTCGAGTTTCCAGAGAAAAAATGGGCACTGAGATTTCACCGTCGGATCAACCCTTTGATCGATCGACCTGAATATTCTCGACCCCGTAGTAAATTTCTCGAATTTGCCTTTCTTTTTCCATCAGCGAGAGAACGCTTTGACGAAACCCGAATTCTCCCAGTGACTCCGCAGGTACTCTTCATGTTCGTGCAAAAATCGAACTCTCGAATTCGATTCCGGCAAACGTAAACGTGTTCTTCGTTCCTCATTCTCCTTTGACGTCTTTCACCATTCTCGCTGATTGTTCTCTACGATACGACTGTTGGTAGAAATTGGAGAACAGAATGAAGAATATCGTCGAGTGAAGGAGTAAAAGAGCAGCTACGAGTTTTGGATATCCGCAGTCGAATACTAAAGCCTGAGTGCTGTGAACGAACACCAGGAAGAATTGGACCTGAAATCAAAATACAAGGACAACTTTAATTCACCTTGAAAGAAGAAAGGAAAAACATAGTTGCTATTCGTAAATAATAATGATTGTTCCAATGATAATAATAAATCGTTATCATCGTTGCAGGCCTATCGAATGAATAGAAGGATGGAAACACGAGGAAGACTTTTCAAGCGAGTAGCCAGTGACTGAACATACAAGCTACGCTTTATCTATCGATTTTGTTACCAAGTGATGGAGACAACGTAGAGAATCTATGGGTTGTCGGACACGAGACAGCAAGATTTCCAGATTATCCAATTAGCTTCGTTAAAGCTTACAAATGCGCTTCTCGGCTCGTCGCTATCGACGCTTACAGGAGACCGAACAATCTTTCGATCAGCCCTTATTATTTTACTGTACGTTATCTTGTTACACTCGTTATTCCCAAGTACAGTGGGAAATTATTTTCAAAATCTTGATCGCTCTAAGAATCTCCAATAGCAACGAACACACATTTTCATCAAGTTCAGTTTGTCAAAAATTGAAAATTCCATCAATTCTAGCCCTTTACATAAACAAAATTTTGATAATAATAAGCTATCTGTCGTGAATCAAAACAGAAATTCCACTATTTCACTTTGGAAAAATGTAAATTGCTACGAATAACTAGAACTCGTCGACTCAATATTTCTCAAATATTTTCTCCCTTCTAAATTTTTCATCGTTCTCAATTAATCTATCTACAACTATCCCCTGCTTTTCCTCCGTTCTCTTGTTCTATCGCGTCTTAATCCGACCCGAGACCGACTCGCACAGTCTTATTACTATTGCGTGCAAGTGTAGCGAGTTTGATTCGCATTTATCGATAATCAATAAGTACTTGACCGTACGCGGTAACGACTGGCAGCCATGCAATTATAAATAATACCGAACGATCGTACGTTAGACCGGGAGTAAGTAGAGTCAAATTTGGATTATACAAATATGCATGGAACCAGACACGTATCGACACGCAAAGCCGTTTAACATAGTTAGCTCTAATATTAAGCGAGTATTTGCGACAAGTGGGTTGGCACGAATTGCACCAGGACCGCAAATAGTACACGTGCACACAACTCCACACGAACAACTGATTCACTAGGCGTAACGCTAGTGGGCAATATCGGAATGTCAAATTATTACGCCATGACCGAAGGCGAATCGGTTTCTCGCTACGACGTGGCCACCAAAGAATCAAGTCAACCTCGGCCAATTGCCCAACACGTCTCGCTCATAGATACTTTTCACTCTCCTCTCGATTCGCCCCACGAAAGCCCTCTCCGTCCTTCATTTCACCATTAAATTTTCGTCCCGATCTCGTTCGTGCACGATCGAGACGAACGAGCGAGAGGAAAAACAGCGTTAGCTCGGAATTCGTGCGAGTGTCTGATCGAACGTTGACCTATACTACTGCGAATTGTAATTGCAAGTCTTTCGTGTCTACTACGGGATGCTGTTAATACTTTCATTTTTCTCATTCACAGATTGGAACGTAATAAATGTTTAGCAAACGTTCGGAGCTATTTAAATGCAAAAGATTGGGTGGTTGGAAAAGAATTGATGGATGACAATTTGAATGCAATTGTGCAGCTACTGCAGCGATGATAACATCGAGGGACCCGAGGCGATACTGGTGCAAGATGTTGTCATCGATGTCCTCTCGTGTGGGCAATATCGAACCACGCGAACCGTTCACTTTCATTCGGCTTGAATTATTTTCCAACGGGTGTGGATAATGAAAATTTCGCAAACTTACTGCGGTTTGCAAGATCGAATCGAATTCGCGCGTTGGCAATCAACGGATCTAGAGTAAGAGACATTTTATCAATTAATCGGATCGAAGAAATTCTTTTACATCGAGACTCTTGCCGTGGGTTTCTTTTTATAAACTCGATTTACTTTTTCCTCACTGTCATCGTCGTTGATGAAGAGTAACAAAGATTCCCGATTAAAAGATGTAGTCCGATTTGATTGATCGATCAAAGTTAGACGAACCGATTTTTTTGAAACGATAGGACAAAAAAGAAATTGATCACGGTATCAAAATAGTGCCAGTAGGTTGACTTTTTAAAATCCGTTATTTCATCCATTAACGGTAGAAAATTCGTTCCAGTCGATTCTCTTGGGAAAGCCCTGTCGAGCGTGACATCCGTCAGGACGAGTTATTTTCGATTATCGATATTGACTTACACCTCTGTACGTTTTTGTCAAAATTTTGACATAATTTAGCTTGTTTTTATTTTTCCTAAGATTTCAAGAAACAAAAAATTGTATCCTTACCAATTGAACGCTCGTCAGGTGCTTCTTCCACCATAAATATTTCTGATACTCCGGTCCCATTGCCGAGAGCATGTAATACGCGTACATGACTACGTGTACAGCGTTGTTGATGAGATTACCGAGTGTACCATGTCCACCGGCTATAAATTTGACGCATATCCACGTCTCCAGGGGAGTCAGTGAGTGATGGTACAGATGCAAGAACGACACTTGGCTGTCCTTCTTGCGTAGAACGAAGAATATCTATGAGGATAAAAGAAACGAAGAGAAAGGAATTATTTATTGCACGATTCTTATATCGATTCAGGTCTCGTGATAACATAATCGTAATCAATTTATTATCCTTCGTTCTTTTCCAAGATAATCTAAACTATTCTTAAATTAAGAAAATTAAACTACCTGTCAATCGTGGAAATTATTCAACAATTATTTATAAACCAAATATTTCAAGCTAGTCAATATGGACGAAATGTCTTTATCGATAGAATTAAAAAAGATTAACGTTCGATCGATTCAGAACGTTGTCAACGAGTCAATCTCATAAATTCCCTCGAGTTGGTAAATCGTATGACAAAAATGTCTGGAAAGTTCGAGGTAATACGAAAGAGAGAACAGAGGAAAGCGATTTGCCATTTTTCCATCCACATAGAGTCCAACTAATCTTCGTTTCGCAATTGGGCTCGTTCTGCTCGTGGACGTCCAACTTTAGCGGAGCTCTTGCGTTGCTCTCGGATGGATGGCGAAGCGTTATAGTGTAATAGCGAAAAGAATTATTTCTAAACACCGTACTATATGTATATATTGTCAGGGAAGCTTTCACCGAACAATTATGAGCGATATAACAAAGTAGTGTCTAAGCACGTGTTCAACGTCCGATGCGGTAATTCCGTCGCAATTAATTTTCGATCGAAGATGGCTCGATTATAGTCCCGAGTGGCGCACGCTCGGAACAACGGCTAATGACGATTATCCACGAGCACCGACCGGATTGCGTGCATAAGGCCCATAATCCAAACTGTCTTGGCTTACACGTGCAATAATTGGCATAAGCTAGATCTTTCGTGATACGTCGAAAAATTGCCCAAGACTTCGTGGACTCTCGCCTATAGGCGCTCGGCTCTCTCGCGATAAGCAACCTTTTTCCAAGGCGATCGTTCAAAATTTCCAAATGCGTTTTAATCAATTAATCTACGATTTTATCGAATAATTTTTTACGCTATTTATAAATTCAAAACGTCGATTTTTATATGTTGCAATGTTTGTTAATCTCTTCCTGTAGTTATTTATGCAATAACCGCTCGGCTTTCTCGCGATAGCAATCTTTTTTCCAAGCCGATCGTTCAAATTTCCAAATACATTGTAAATCATAAAATTTTGTCAAATAATTTTTTACACGATTTCTAAATTCGAATCGTCGATTTTGATATTTTGTAATTTTGTTTTCAATCCCTTTTCAATGTTATTTATGCCAGTGTATATTTGTTCACAGTGTATTTAAGTGGATTGAAACACGAGTCGTTTCAATGTAAAAAAGGGGCTTGAAAAAGTGAGTCTTGAAAAAAAAAAAACTTGGCGAAATCTGGCTCGACCTTAATAGCTCGAGAAAATCGAGAATCGAGACGAAATAGATAGTCGAATGCGTTAACCATATTTTGCATGTAAGTCGAGTATGAAAGGAGAGAAAGATTATCGCTCGACGAACTATATAGTAAAATTCGTCGACGAAAAAATAAAATTCGATAAACGCAACGAATACGCGAATAACGTTGTTTCGACAACAATCAAACTCACCGTGTCAGCGAATTCGGTGAATTTGCTGATAAAGTACCACCAGCACAAGTTCGCCATTCTCATAGCTGTTGGATTGTGCGAGTAATCAACCGGTTGACACTTGTAGCTGTACTCGAGCAACCAGCCGGACATAAGATGCTAAAAAAACAACAATAAAAAAGAAAAATGATAAAATTTCATAATTATGTAATTATCAAGATCGCCATGAAAGCACAAAAAAAACAAAACTAAATTAATTACATTCGCACGGAGAGAAAATTTAACGAAGCGACGAGTGTCTTTTTGCAATTATCCATTTTTTTTCTCGAAACGAACGTGTTGATAATTGACGAAAAAAAAAGCGACATTTGCGGCGATCCGAGTTAGCCAATCGATGTTGCGTGTAATTTTAATCCTGCAGGGAGCGTTCGTCACTCGACCGCGTGTTTTGGAGCACGAGGAGACTCGAGCGAGACGTTATACTCGTAAGATCGTGAAAACCTTGGGCACATGGAAAGTGCTCGAAGGAAATTTCACTCAATGGTAAGGCGAACGGGGCAGAGTATAGAAAAGAAGACGAAGAAAAAAGAGATGAAAACAACGCGAACGATTTCGTTGCACAAACGCTCGAAAACAGGATGCTTCGCCTTTAACGAAGTGCGCGATGTCTCGTTAAACGTCGCGAGTCGTTTACAAATCTGCATTGTGTAATTCACGACTTGCTCTCGGTATGAAGCTATAAAATCGATCCTTTCATGCGATAAAATAGAAGCAATCGATAAAAACGATCGAAATGAAAAGCAAAAAAAGAAGAAGAAAAAAAACAAAAAATCGTTAATCGTAATTTGCAAATTTGCATAATCGACCATCAATGTCTTAGTTCGAAAATTGAACCGTTGAATAATGCAATCGTCGATCGACTTCCGCGATGATCGCGGTGCAAATATGGTTTTAATAGAATTTAATGACTCGCTCGGTGAATTCTCTCGCTTTGTCGCACGCGTTGTTAACGTTCCGAAGATGGCTGTGGTCAAGTACGAACCGGTATTCAAATGAGCCAATGTTGATACGACTTTCGCAAGGATTAAATCAGCTGCGGAGAGAATTACTGCGAGAGGGAGGGGGATGATGTCTATATAAGCTCGAGTCTGCGACGATCGAATTTGGGCGTGTATCCCGTTGTTTTTCCACTAAAAGAAACGCATACCGTTACGCTATTGGGTCAAGGTGGTGTTTTTTTTAAATCAAAAACCGCTCTTTTTCTTTCTTTCACGAGGAATTCGTGGTGAAAGACACCGATCGGTGGGAGATCGAGACAGTCGTTTGAAGAAATCGAGACTCCCTCCTCGAAACGTACAAAATTGTACTTTCCTTTTTTTACGCGTGCGAGTAAACTCTTTTACCTCGAGAATAATTTTTAGACACAAAAAAATTGATTTTTTGATAAATTCAATATTTTTCTGATAAAATCAATATTTTTCTGATAAAATCAATATTTTTCTGATAAGATTTATTTCTCGTCATCGAGAACGAGTAAAACGGAGTTACGAAATTTTGAGAGGGAATTTTAGCGATGACCTTGGACTTTGGTCCAGGTGTGAAGAAAGTCGAGAACTCTCGATTCCTCGAAGCTAACGAGCGACCTTCGTACTTTCTCGAGTATCTTGAGGTTGACACCTGAATTCGTAACGATCATAGAAAATGACAGAGAGCTTTTAACATTGAAACGTCGGAGCGCGAATTTTCGACACTCGAAAATTTCATTCCTCGCGTCCTTGGAGTGACGTTTCGATAATTGTGACCGGCAGATTTTGATGTTTGTCCAACACTGGTGTTAATTAAATTCGCCCGAGATCGTACGAGAATTCGTGAGCATTGAGCGATTGCGAACTATTCTTGCGATCGTCGGTAAGACGCGACGATGCTCGGTAAAATTGTGCAACGTTTCACGATTCGCGTGAAATCTTGATGTAAATATAGGTCGATCGCGATTCGATACTTCGATCGATCGATCAATCTTGTCATATTTATTTCTTTTTCCCTCCAGCTATCGAAATGAAAAGAAACGAAAATGTTTTCCTCCGCAAAACGACTGTTCTCTTTTACATTTTGTAAGTGAAACAAAAAAATTAACTTATAAAAATCGGATCGTCGACGAAGGTTTTTAACGTTCGCGGCCATTGCTCTACTTGAATTCTCTCGGTCTTCACGGCCCACTTTCGATAACAGTTTCGATATATTAACGTATCCTTACACCTCCGCGTTCCATACGAGCCGTTTGACGAGTTTCCCACTACAAAAATTTGTATACCGATCTCTTTTGTAATTTTAAACAGTTAACCCGTTCGTTTCAAAAGTATGAAAATAACACTGGCGCGTCGATGTTACAGTCGCTGTCCTTTTTGTCACGAATTCAAATAACGTTTTCTTTCTTCGAGTTGAAATTTTTTTTTTGTTTTTTTTTTTTTTTTTTTTTGAGTGATGGAATGGAAAATTATGGCGATGATTTACCTCGTAAAGCATTCCCAGTGAGAATATAACTTGAAAGGCGTTATAAGCTACGAGGACGCTTCTCAGATGAAACGGCTTTTTGTTCATCATCATTCTTGGACCGAGGAGCGTCACGGTGTAGAGGTAGAGAAGGACGATGACGAATGTTGGTATAGGAGAGTCCATCAGTGGCCAATCACCGACCCGAGGATCCGAGGCCCTCGCGAGTATCTGGGTGTACTGGTCGAGGGCCATACGGACGAGACCTTCGGCACCCACGAACGTTCGGTTTGAATCCTGATGAAGATCGAGCAGAGGCGTCTTCTCTCGCTCGACCACCAATTCCGCAGCTGCCGACGCCATTTTTCCTAAAAAAACATAAACGTTGAAAGTAAAATAAATATTTCGTATCGATAAAATTCGAATGGAAAAAGATTAATTTTTATCAATTTTCATCAAATTTAATCAAATCAATTTTAATCGAATTTGAATGAAAAAAGACAAAATAAAGATTAATTTTTATCAATTTTAATTAAATTTGAATGAAAAAAGACAAAATAAAGATTAATTTTTATCAATTTTAATCAAATTTGAATGAAAAAAGATAAACCAAAAATGAATTTTAATCAATTTTCATAAATTTTAATCAAATTTAAATGAAAAAGAAAGACAAAACAAAGATTTTATCAAAGATTGAGCGAATTGAATTGAATCGTTTCGTTTGTTAATGACAATTTTATCGTTAGATTTGTAATTTACCGGATTGCATAATTTTACCTACGATGATTATATTTTTATTGCGAAACAGCCCTCTTATAAATATTTCGTATTGATAAAATTCGAATGGAAAAAGATTAATTTTTATCAATTTTCATCAAATTTAATCAAATCAATTTTAATCGAATTTGAATGAAAAAAGACAAAATAAAGATTAATTTTTATCAATTTTAATCAAATTTGAATGAAAAAAGACAAAATAAAAATTAATTTTTATCAATTTTAATCAAATTTGAATGAAAAAAGATAAACCAAAAATGAATTTTAATCAATTTTCATAAATTTTAATCAAATTTAAATGAAAAAGAAAGACAAAACAAAGATTTTATCAAAGATTGAGCGAATTGAATTGAATCGTTTCGTTTGTTAATGACAATTTTATCGTTAGATTTGTAATTTATCGGATTGCATAATTTTACCTACGATGATTATATTTTTATTGCGAAACAGCCCTCTTATAAATCGATCATTATCGTTACCCTATTACCGTACGTGACTGGGTAATCACAATTATATTCCATTATTACGAAAGAACTCCATCTTTCCGCGACAGGTGTCAATTTTTCCATTTTTTTCTTTCAATTTATTTATTTTCTCTCTAATGCTTTTCTCTTTGACGCTTTGACAGTCGCGCTAAGAACGATGACTCGTACCCGTCTCGTTAAATTATTCTATCGTTGTCCCCGTTTCGTTCATCGCGAATCGTCACCCTCGATTCCAGCAATTTTTTTTATCATCGACGCAATTTCTATTTAACTTCCTGATTACCCGAACAATTTTTATCGATCTTTTTTATTTTTATCAAAATACTACCTGTTCGTCAATCTCTCTGCGACGAATTGTACGATACGACTGATTTAGCTCGGACGATCGAGTTAATTTTTTTTGTGACTCGTAACAATCGCGGATCTAACTGCATGTCGCGTAACGCAGAAAGAACGAACGACGAAAAAGAAGTAATTGCAAGAACGAGCGACGAATTCGCGAAGTCGTGGAATTACGCGACACTTCGAGCGACCTACAACGAGCAACGGAAACGCACATATGCGAGTTCGATCCTCGTTGTCGATCATCGATTCGTTATCGTCGAAAGTCTCGTCTTCGAGTCACGATGACAACGTTCTGGCGTTAGTTATGCTTTCCGTTGTTATTGTCGTTTTCATTTTTTTCTTTCTTTTGCAACGTTATTATTCCATCAACGAAATCAGCAAAATCCTACAGACGGACTCGCGCAATCGATCGTCAATTTCAACGAGTTCGCGACGAGCCAGGAAACGACGAATCGAGTTCAGTGGGGAAACGAACGATTATCGGTATTATTCGAAAATTGCGAAAGATGCGTTTTTTTTTTTGGCGGATGGTTTTACGCAATTACATTCATACGGGAAAATTTACTGTTTCGGAGTATTTACTGTTTTTTTGTTTTTTTTTTGTAATCGAAATATTATTTTTTGAGATCGTTACTCAGGTCGTGAATGATTTCAGTTCAAAATTGATTTTTAATTTACAATTGATTTGTTTGTAAATTAAGTTAGTTAAGTTTGTTTTTTTAGTGACGAGGATGATTTTTGTTTTTGAGGTTTCAGGTAGATTTGCGTCATTCGTTTTTCGAAAAAAATACCTGGGCTTTGGGAACGGCATGGATTGGAGATTAGTCACGAGCGGGAGGAGTAGAGAGTAGGCTAAATAAAAATATGAAACAGGCTGACCGAAAGAAAAAGAAATTTGCGTCTCGTCCCAAGGTCTCGGGTTTAGTGGCACCTCTAAATTAATTCAGTCGAGGACGAGGTCTTTTACGAACGATGAACCCCCGAAGAATCTTCTTTATCGCCCACTTGGCTCGCTTGACTCGCGTTCTATAAATCTTTGGTGGCACGAAAGTGAGAAAAGAACAAAAAAGGAGAAAATAAATCACAAATTCATCGAGGTGAGAGGAGACTCTCGCTTTTTCTTTTTGTCGATAAAATTATAAATTCGTGTTGTACGTGGAATTGACTTACGTCGTAAATTCTCACCTGTAGGGCTTCTAAATAATAGCAATATAAGGGCGAGGGTGACTGTATTTAGAAATTTATGTTTGTTGGAAATTAGTCGTTTGGTTATTATTAATTAGCCGTTGAATTTAGTAATCGATTATGGTGTTTCATTATGACAAATTGTTGAATTTCAAAAAAGTTCGCAGCAGTGAAAAAGTTGAATATTTCTGTAAATTGAAATATTTCGACCACCCTACAAAGTATTATTGGACAAAACAAAATTTTCACCCTTGGCCGGTGCCGATAGTTCACATTTGTGATTTACTTTGGATATTTTGGGGGGTCGGGAGGGGTCAAGTTTGTTTTTCGTCCAAAAAGACTTTGTTGGGTCATTTCGGAATCGGAAATTTCCTGCGTAACATGAATATCATGAAACGAAGGAGCTTTGAAGCAAAACAAAATTTGGCCTCGTCCCCCAGGCGTTTTTTTGCAGGTCCCTGTGGGTCCTAAAAATGGCGATTTTCGAATCGTCGCCACAGCCACAAAAATTGAACTATCCGTATGATCCTTGGCTTGTTATCGAGTCCTCGTCGAGCTCTTCAAAAAGTTATTCATGCAGTTTTCTGCCGGAGGAACGAGAACGAAGATACAGCATCGCGAAAAGTGGATTTTTGTCGTTTTGTTTAAATTTGTCGATAATCGAAAAGGTCGAAAAATCGATTATTTCCATAAATTGCAATATATTTAAATTATAACGGCATTTTTCATATATTCGTGAAACTAAATTCCATTAAAACCAATGAAAGTAGCATTTCCTTCATGAACATAATTAATAGGTTCACTTTAAGAGGATTGAGTTTAAACGAAGTGTTAAAGCAGCTATATAAATAACCAGATACATCTCTAATAATTAATCCTTGATGAGAAATTTCACATAACTGTGAATCTCGATTCTCGAATCGCATCTTCATTTAAATTTCCAGTCTACTTGCCGGCTCGTCAGCCGCGTATAATCAACATAGAAATGAATTCGCATCTAGAGAGCCAAGTATAAATTTATATCAGTGTTTCATACTCTCGCGCCGCAACCTTCTATTATATTGTACGAAAATCGTACTGCGGTTATCTGAAATGTACGTGGGAAATACTTTGCAACGGGAAGCGAAATGCCTCATGACCGATCTACTTGACATTGCAATTTATGTTTATACGGTTGTACGATGCCCAAGCGGATTGAAACTTTATGACACAAACGCGTAACGAAGATGCATCGTCATGGAGAAATTGCGAACGTAACAAACACGTAATATATTTTTTAAATATCAATCAAAATGCATCTATGTATAATATTAACAAAATTAAAATTAATATGAATTTGCAACAAGAGAATCTATTATTCTATGTTTCGGTATCCGAATAATTCGGATATTGTTGAAATAAGTGCTTGAGAAAATTCATTGGATTTCTCGGCTCGTAAGATGAATAATGATTCAATATTATATATATATATATATATAATATTATTATATTATATTATACTATAATATAATATAATATAATATAATATTATACTATAATATAATATAATATAATATAATATAATATAATATAATATAATATAATATAATATAATATAATATAATATAATATAATATAATATAATATAATATAATATATTATATTATAGTATTATATGTAGTATTAAATATATATTAGTATATTATAGTATAATATAATATAATTATATTATATCATACTATAATATTATATTATACTATAGTATACTATTATATTATACTATTATATTATACTATAATTATATTATATTATATTATATTATATTATATTATATTATATTATATTATTATACAATAATATATTATAATATATAAACAAATTAAAATTAATATAATTTTTCAAAAAGAGAAACTATTATTCTAAATTCTGTATCCAAATATTTCCAAAATTATTGAAATACTTGAGAAAATTCATCGGATTTCTCAACTCGTAAGATAAATAATGATTTCATGCCGCACACATATATGCACACACACGCACACACAGGCAGAAAGAAATCATCGACGAGGTCCAGTGGCGTAAATGGGAGACGAACGGTACTCGTTACAGAGAAAGTTCATGTTCCATGGGAGAAAGAAAGACTACGAAAGCGGAAGAGTGAGAGAGAGTTGGAAAGATATAACTCTCCAAGTTTCGTCTCTCCATCTTCCTCTCTCACCTTCTCTCGTATCTCGTCTCTCCTCCTTTCTCGCACACCCTCGTTTCTCTCGTCTCCAATCGCTATCGTTCGAACTTTGAATGGACGAGTCCTGGCACTGGTTATACGTATACGGAAACATTTATAAATGATCAACTGTGTGTGTGTTTGTGTGTGTGTGTGTGTGGATAATTGTAACGTTGTGTTAGTGACGCACCGGTCCGAACGTAGTGTGTGGAACTCCGTTAGTGGGTAAGTGGGCCGAGTGCCTAGTTAATTGCGAATCACTCTTTTACCAGCACCACGCGCTCTTAGCTCTTCTCCCCGTGTTACCAGTCCCTGCAACGAGTTATTCGCCTCCGGCGAGCCTGATACGAGCCTGCGTAACGCCACTTGGTGCACATCCAACGTAAACCGCGAATCTGCGAAATACATTCATTATCAACGACGGTGTTGATAAATAGATACGATGCTAAAACGCCCATACGTATAAATATTTATAAAGGAAACCTGTAATTGGAAACGTGTAGACCATCGAAAGATCTCCTATAATTAAATCTACGTGACGTAAAACAATTTTGCTTTTTTTAATTCATTTTTACAATTTTTTGTAAACGTTGATATATTCATATTAATTTGTTATTTATTTAATTAGTTTCGAATCGAGAGAACCATAACGCGTATTCGACGTTTGATTTATTATCAAGCTTGTTGATAGAAGAATTAATCGCTTAATGACGCACCGGTGAAAAAGATGGATAAGAGAATTGAGAGTTTCTCGCGCGCTTCGTCGCCGTCACGTGGCAATTACGAATATCCGCAAATCGACGAGTCGTGAAAGACTTTTATCTTTGTCGCGATACGTTGGCTCTCTGGACGCACACGATTATAGTTGACGACATTGACCCCGTTTAGTTGAATTGTTAATTTCCTGAAAGATCGCACCGACGAATTTCATTTAATTCGCTGTTCGTATCGACGAAATTCCTTCGTCCGAATTTTACAACGACGATAGTGATTGTAATTTCATTGTCATAATGATTTTAAATACTCGATGCATTTGCCGTATACGCGTGTATAATATCGTCGTACTACTGACAATTTTTTTTTTTTTTTACTCATTTTTCATCTTCTTTCATCCGTGGCTCTCGCAACACACCAACTCGTGCTTAACCCACTTTTCATATTACCACAAGATCCTGCCACTACATTTATGTTTATACATATAGATAAGTATTATACTTCCACATAGAATGGATAAATATTCTTCGTATCACCGGAGGGGCCACACCATGTCCCGTTCTCTTTCGCTCTTTTCTCATGATAATCCAAGTTGGGTCTATACTCCCGTACACTTTGGATGGGACCCGTTTTCAAGATTTACCGATGAATCGCTACAGTCTATCCTCCCATAATTCAACTCTTTCATTCTCAATTTTTGTTCTTATTTTCATGTTTAAATTTATATCGCACGCAACTAAACCGTTCGCGAAAATTTAATGATCATTCGCTACAGTCAACATTCTCATAACTCAACTTCGAAATTTCACATCGTTCTTATTTTTAATCTCATAAATATATTTATATAGACAGTTAATTTTCAAATATTTTCATATTTCTCCCATTTCAATTTCTCTATATTTCTCCCATATATATACACATATTTTATTATTTAAATTAACAGCGGACGTAATTAAACCATTCGCGAAAATTTATCGATCCCTTGCTACAGTCAACATTCTCATAACTAACCTCCGGAATTTTTCATCGTTTAAATTTTGAATCTCATAAATACATTTATATACATAATTATTTTTCACATATTTCTATATTTCCCACACACATGTATATATAGGCACGCACACGTGTAGGGAAATATTTCAAAATTGGGGTTAAGTCACGCGATTCTTGACTGTACGTACATATCGATATTCTCATAAATATGCATTCATGTTGGTGAATTTTTTCTCCCCCCCCCCCCCCCCCTTCTTCTTTATCCTCGCGTGTTCGCGCGGGCAATGGGTCGTACCGGTTTTCGTACAGACGTAGACTTTCGTGTGTACTACGAGAGAGAATACACGGACGTTGAATGTTCGCGGGGACCGATTTATCGGAGAGAAATCGACATCTACCAATCAGCTGTACGAGACATCCGACTGTCGTAGTTTACGTCGATAACGTATAGGATGGTGCCGAAAGGAATAGCTTTCATTCGAGTTCGTATTTACAACGAGTAGATATCGATGTATACGAGGTTTATACACATGTATTATTCAGCAAAGTCACGATTGCTCGATCGTGCTCTCGTCGGATCGCAGAATCCTTCCGATCCACCTGTCGCGTTCCGCTTGACAGTGACCCACTTTTATATACCTCGTCTTCTTTTATCGAACGTCGCTTCATCCGCCGGAGATCTCTGTTTTTTTGATTCCTCGAAAATATCGGAATTTTTTAATTACAGGTTGATCAATGAGATTTGTATTTTTTAATAACGATCGATCGATTCATTTGTGTATTTGGATCGTTTACGATTCTAGCACAGTGCTCGAATTTCGTTTTTCGATTTCTCGAAAATATCGAAATTTTGTAGGTACCGATCGATTAATCTGTATTATTTCGATCTTTTACGATTCTAGGACAATGCTCGAATTTCATTTGCTCGACTTTCATTTTTCGATTCCTCGAAAATATCGAAATTTTTTAATTACCGATTGATCAATCGATTTTTATTTTCCAATATCGATCGATCGATTAATTTGTACTATTTCGACCTTTTACGATTCTAGGACAATGCTCGAATTTCATTTGCTCGACTTTCATTTTTCGATTCCTCGAAAATATCGAAATTTTTAAATTACCGATTAATTAATCGATTTTTATTTCCCAATAACGATCGATCGATTAATTTGTACTATTTCGATCTTTTACGATTCTAGGACAATGCTCGAATTTCATTTGCTCGACTTTCATTTTTCGATTCCTCGAAAATATCGAAATTTTTTAATTACCGATCAATTAATCGATTTTTATTTTCCAATAACGATCGATCGATTAATTTGTGTTATTTGGGTCGTTTACGATTCTAGCACGATGCTCGAATTTCATTTTCGATTATGCTAATCGTAGAGAAATCGTTGTCTTTCACGCCTCGTTACTTTGAATTTCGGTCTTTGATAATGTTCATCGCGTTAACAATAATCGGTGTAATTACTAACGAGGGATCGCGTGAGGGAGAGAATTTGAAAAAGAAGATGAAAAGGAGAAAGAGGCTCGTAAACCGCGTGGGTTTATACTCGTAAGCTCTTTGCGTAGTGGAGATTCGATACTTCTTCTCTCTCTCCTGTTTTGCCTTCTTACTTTCGTGCAAGCAACGAACGGCATCGGCTTCACGATAGCCTCGAGGCTCCAGTATTTGCCTTCGTTTCCTTCGTATATTAATATATATATGTAGATAGATATACAGACATATCGCGAGAGGCTCGACTCACGCGTCCTCCTTTACGTTCCAGGTAGTTCGCTCGATCCAAAGTAGGATACGGGGACTAAATTCTGAGGAATCTTTTCCTGGTGACACCGCTCGTGAACCGTATAGTAAGAGGGTGATTGATACCAAAATTAAAAATTCGGCGAGCGGAGGTCGAAGCCGAAAGGATCGAAAACAAAATTTGCCTTCCCCTCGGGCCTTTGATTTTTATTTAATTGACGAGAAACGAGGGCTTAATCAGAAATTATAATTAATCTCTTCTCGATAAATCGTCGTTCGCCTCGATGCGACGATTTTTGTTTTTATAATTGCAAGGTTGGAGAATTAGCGGAATGAAAGTATTTCCTTTGGCATTTCTTTCCGAAATCTTACGCCCTGACGTTTCTTTTTATCGATGGAATATTGACCTATTTCGCTTCACGCGCCACCTACATACGAGAGCTGCAAAGATGAAAGTTATATCTTTTGCATTATTTCGCCACGGATGGACTCGGCAGCGCGAAAAAGAGCGTAGAGAGTACGGTGAGAGAGTGAGAGGACGAAGGTAAACGGAACCGCGTGTACAATGATTGCTGAGATGCGCAACGAGGAAATTGACTCGCGCGAGAGACATGGACGTGAGACGATTAGAAAGCGGAGAGGAATGATGATGCTTGATACTATGTCGATAAGCAACGTGTCGGTACGATTTCAATAATAATTACGATTCTTTTCGAATACAAGATTCTAAGAATTGGCAATATTGGAAGAGGATTATTAACTATTGATAAAAATTCTATTATCATTCAAATTTGTTATTTCGTTATACAATTCTATCGACAGATTGGAATAATATTGTTGGACTTGGAACTCTTGGACAGATCTCCATTGAGAAAGCCAGAAAGTAACGAAAAATAGGATTTAACTTCGTCGACCTTGTGCCAAATGAAATTTAAGAGAGCGGAATGAGAAGTTTAGTTTTTGGGAACGTTGTGCAACCGGACACTGTGTTTTTCTACTTTGCCTCAGTCTTCTCACATTTTTTTTCTCGCTTCCTTCTCGGGTGAACGAACATCAATATTTAACGACCGTTATTTGAAGATAATTTCGTTCTTTCCTCCGGATGTTCGATGCGACTAGTCCAAATTTGATTTTACTTCTTTATCTTGTCCGACACAAAGTGTTTGCTCGTTATTTCCGTTCACTATGTAGTTAATTTACAATGCTTAAGACATTTTATTAACAATGTTTTATTCAACGAAGAATAATTCTCGTTACTTCGGATTAATTCAATTTTAATTAACATCGTTATTTTTTAATAATGGGAATTTAATTAATTGCGTCGAGATATTTAAGGAACTTGACATAGTTGGGAAATTACGATTGCGATTAAAATTGTATTAATTCGTATTAACGCGAATTATTTTTCGTTGAAAATGTTTCTTTACGTCTCGAGTGTCGCGTTATTTCGTAAACGAAATCGAACTTTTCACAAGACCACAGTATCAAATTAAATACGCTCTTAGAGGATTTGAATAATTCACGAGTACGTGCATGTGTATTAGCCATTTATCCGGCTCACCTGCGAAATACAGCTGTTTTTTTAATGAGTGCGCGTGCACCGCAAGACTCAATTTCGTGTCGATGCCCTTCTAGTATTGCCAATTTCATGTATCACGATCTCGAACCACAGGGGTAGAGCTACTATCACGGCTAAAAATCGTTCTCGATTTATCGCGAGATCGAACGCTCGCGGGATAGGAAAGTAGTTAAAATGTTCACCTCGATTCGCGCTCTTAGCGGATTAACCAATACTTTGATTATGCGTGAAAAGGCCGTTACATTACTAATGACAGCTTTTTTACTCGATATTTCATATCATCGAGCCTGATTTAATAATCCGGCTTCGAATAGGCGTCTCAACATCGACTCAATTACTTATACGGGCCATTTTTCGTGAAATAAGACAAAAATCTGTTAAAAAATTTTCAAACATCTCGTACTATTTCTCAATTTATGATTTTACTCGAAATGTCATTTTGCAATTTTGCAAATATTCGTTATAATTCTTTTAAAAAAAATGTCGAAGTAATTCTTTGTCAACAAATTGTTAAAAAGTATTTTTTCAAGTTAATGAAATTTGACGCAGTACGAAAAAGGTGCAACAATTTTTTGAAAAAAATAACCGAGTTGACAGCGAACGTCCCATATATAAAATTCATCAAACGTGTATACATAGATTATGTACACATAGTGGTTCAACCGTCGTCGTTGAAAGATTGGACGTGATCTTGCAGTGTTCGATCATTAAACTTCGCAATGATCGCGATCACGCATGGTACCAGTCTTGGTCAAACCTTTCGGCTAGCGAGCAATGCCATATAACTCTAACGCAATCGAGCGTAGCATGTTTTCACTGAACGATTTTATAAGTATACACGTATTATGCGGCGTATATACGAAATCGATTGCGATAAAGGGAGGAAGTGATCGAACGCGTGTATGACAACTGATTTCAAGATTAATTGATTAATCGATTAACCGACCAATTAATCGATTAAACGCTTAATCGATTAATTGATCGATTAATCGATTATTTGGTCGATTAATCGATTAATTGTCGGTTAATCGATTAATCGATTAATTGGTCGGTTAATCGATTAATTCGTCGATTAATCGATTAATTGGTCGATTAATCGATTAATTGGGCAATTAATCGATTAATTGAGCGACTATCGATTGATTAATCGATCAATTAATCGATCAATTAATCGATTGAACGGTTAATCGACCAATTAAGTGATTCTTTTTTATCTGCCAGCGATCTTCACGATCGTAGATTTCCTCATCCGACTACACGTGTAGCGTTTATTTCGATGCCTATAAATACCACACTCTCACGTGGAAACTAGCTCGAAGTTATATAGTTCACGCAAGCCAGAAGTGAGACGCGCGTTCTCCCGTCCGACAAACGCACGCACGCTTTCCGATATACTCCAATTTCTCCGAGCGGCGACAGACTCTTCTCTTTTCTTCTTCTTCTTATAGAAATAGAAAGAAATAGAATCCTGCCCGTGGCAAAGAGTGGAAGCAATGAAAAACAAAGCTGTACGAAATGTGTCGTTATCGATTGAAAAAGTCGTCACTGCACTTCACTCGATCCCTATGGGATTCACTTCCATAAACGCGAGACTATTTACTTCCCTTCTCGGCCGTCGCAACATCCGATTCTCGTAAAATCACAGCGCTCCACTATAAAATAATTCCTTTTTTTTTTGTTTGTTCGTTGTTTCTTTTATTATTTGAAAACGATCGTTGTTCTCGCCCGAATCGTTCCGTTTTAAATACGACTAGAACAAAAAAGATTTACCTCGGTGTTGATAGTACGTCGACGATTGAGATCGATTCGCGGGTCGATATATCGATGGTCCCGTCGTTGTGCGGACAACGACAGACTCCTAGTAGTTAGCCGGGAATCCTGTTACGGGCGCGCACGAGGGACTCTCCGGGGCGGTCTTTCTTTTCTCGACGTCACCTTTCTCTCAAAGTTCCACTTCGAAAGACTTCATCGTGTGCCCCACGCGTCTTCTCACCGTTCCTCGTTGATCGTCGCGGTCAAAGTCGCGAGATTCCGCGAGTACGCACAAACTCGCTGCGTTCCGGATTCTTTTTTCTTTCGTTCAACTCATACGCATTGGGAACTCCTCGTATTCTCCTTCCTCGCGATATTTCCCTCGTTCCAATGAGCAACGAACCAACGGAACATGCCCCACTTCGCTCTATCTCTCTTTCTCTCCCTCTCACTACAACTTTCTTCTTTTCCTGTTTTGCGAATCAATTTTCGTTTTTAAATTTCTCTCCCGGACTCGATCAACGAATATGTTTAATCTCTCGTCTCGCAGATCGATATCGATCGATCGGTTAAAACGTTTCACGACTCGACGAAACCTTCGATGCACCGGAAGAATTTTTTTTATTTTACGAAAGCGATTCTTTTTTCACAAGTTGGCCTTGAACTACGAATTTGTCGTTTTATTTCGCAACCGGAAATCAAATAAGAATTCGATTCGTTCAATTTTCACTTCCCGCTGTTGTTTTTATTAGCTCGTAAATTTGCATAGATCGCGAGAAAGAAAAGAAAAATGCGAACGTTGCATACGGATCAAGAGTCAAATGGAGCTCGCGCACGATTTGACGTATACCGATTTGAAATTCAAATCGCCCGCGGGGGTCCACTGACCGATGCTGCCGAGAGAATAGTCGGAAGAGCGATGATACTCGTGGCTTTAAGGATTGGCTTTCCACGAGCCAGGCCCCGATCCCCTGCTCTGTGTGCTCGGTACTCACCTGCGAATGTCTTGTACGTGTACGTGGGACACCACGGACCTACCATAAAGAGTGGGAGATCGCTCTCTCGGTTCTCGCCACAAACGCGAGATTCGATCAACGTCCGACAGGATCTTTCCCCACCCCCTCTGTTCGATAGAATTAATACACGCGTACATAAATATATCGGCGAATTTAGATATTTATAGGTCAATATCCGCGTATTCGTATAAAAATCGAGTCCTCGATAGACGTTCGGAAAAAAATTAATATGCTGCGTACAAGGAAGACTGAAAATAGAAATTAACGCAAAACAGAGAACGATGCAGTTTCCACGTTGGTAAACAATATAATTGCACAATTGATTGTAAAAACGCAGTCGAATGTTTTGCCATTGTGATCAAAGTATCACGAGGGTTATGCGATGTTAGCGAGAAAATTTTGTATTTTTTTTTTTTGCGGTGGTCGTTACGGGGAGAATTAACTAGAAATATAGCGAATGTTTAGCGCGATAATTGTCCGTCAGGAAAAAATGTAATAGTGATGGTCGAAGGTTTTTTGTAAATATTCTTTGCAACGACACGAGGGAGTAAACAGTATGACAGGTGAAGATTTTGCAATGTTTTATCGTAGCCAAAAAGTGTAAAAAAAGTGTAAGGAAAAAAGTCGTTGTAAAAATAATTTGGGATCGACGTCTGGGATATTAGGAACAAATAAAGCATGCGAGGGAGTGTCGGAGAGAAGAATGCACGGAGTAAATCGTCGTGCTACGTCATAAGGCAATCGCGCACGAGTCAGCAATTATATCTCGGGGAAGAATTGGCAACGCGAACGGCAGTGGAAATACTCCGGACTAGGTCAGACAGTCTTGTTTGAATTAGACGCTGATGCAGACTTTTTTTTGTCTGTACCTACGGTGACGATTGTTTTCAAGAATCGTAATGAACAATGTATTTCGATCAATTAAATTAATTAATTAAAAATTAATTACAAAACAATCATTAATTAAAAAATTGATAATTTAGCTGAATAAAACATCATCGATTTAAAGATATACAACCAAAAATTGTTTAATTTAATTTCGTCATCGTTTAAAATATTTTTCACATTTGATTTGACAATTTTCTTATAAGGCAATAATTTTGATTCGATGCAAATAAAAATTAATTGACTTACAATTAGGGGCATTGCGCGACATTGGGTTGTATTTTTGTGTTGGTCAGTGTCCTTACGATTTTCAAGGTTGTTCGATCGAATGAAACGAAACGTAATTATATAATAAATTTGATGGTAATTTACGAGAAACGAGAGAAACGTGTTGGCGTAGATGTTTCGGGAGAGCCTTGCACCTTACACAACCGCGTGTCTTGTCATCATCAAAAATTGGTCTGTCAGAATAAACATCGACATAAGTTTCCCCTCAGGCGTTTCGTGAATTTATTTCCTGATGTATCGATCAGCAATATGATAGATTCTTTTTTTATATAGCGATTTGCCATGTACGAATTGTTACAATGGTCGAGACAGGTCGATGGCCGCACATCGGACCCGATGACGCAAACAACGCGTTTCTTCCTGTTACTGTTTCTCTCTTGCTTCAGGATTTGTTTACAAACGTGCATAACCAGCTTCACCATTCAGCTCGAAGCTGTTCCGAGATAGGCTCGTCCGGACTCGCGTCGTACGAACGTTTCAAGGCGTTTGCATCTCTTTCCAATCAAACAACTCATAAATTTTCATCTCGATGCAAGTCCAACGACTGAACTTGAAACAAAATATGTAAATATATTTCACCTTTATAAACGGAGAACGAGTTCTTGGACCTTTTACAGCATTCGTATCTAACAGAGAGATAAGAATAACAGCGAAGATTCGACGTGAAGATTTCGTGGACTTAAAAAAAAATTCTGAAAAAATGGAAAAAAATGAAAGTTCTTTGAAGAAATTACGAAGGGAGTCGTCAAAATTACGTTACTCGCTAGGTCGTTACGATGATATCCCTCTTATTTTATCATATTTTATGACCTAGGATTTCCATAAAATAATCAAAAGTAGCCAGGCCATCACCTCGGTTTCGTCACGAACGAATCGTTCTAATAAAAGTTCGTTTTAATTCGTTCCAATAAAAGTTCGTTTTCAACGTTGATATTTTTTAGGCAATAAAGACGTTGGCTGTTGTCGAATCATATACTTAATTTCATCATTGAAATTTTAATGTCATTACGAAATCATGTTTCCTAGCCCTTGATGCAATCGGATAATTTTGTAAACATAGGTTCGGCTTGTCAATAACATTTTAGAAACATGTGTTTATAATTTCGACTTGTCAATGACATCGATATCAATAAATCTCAGGGTCAACTTAAACTTTAACTAGCAGATAATCGAGGAACTTTGAATTACGAAAGAAAAAAAATATATAATAATTTCAACCATTGGTTTGACTCGACCGGATATTACAAGGTCATTGCGAAATTGGACTTATGAAATAATCGTGAAATTTAGATTCGCCTTCCGGCATGATTTTGATCGACGAAAAATATCTAAAGAAATTATTCGCTGGTCTTTTTGACAGTATAATTATTACGAGCTGTAGAGCAATTTTATAAACGAGGAGAAATAAGCCAAGAACCTTTTTCAAAGGTCATTCTCTAATACGAGCGAGATTTTTCTGCCAGGTTTTAGAGACTTCAGTGACTTCGTCCCAACTTAAATAATGGGTAGAAGGTCCGATAAAATTTTTTTTTTCTTCGTTTTATTTTTTACCTTTATTTTTTAACCAAGGTGTCTTCTTAGTGAAAAATGAGAGAACCAACTGGGTTTTCCCCAGATGGAGTTACTAGCTCTCAGAGGCGTATCTTGGCACGAGAAGAGAAAGGCTTAGCTTTTTTTTTCTTATCTCTATCGTACGTTTACTTTTTTATTTCCATTTTTCGTGAATGAAAAATATCCAAGCTGGTTTCGGCGTCACGAGTTCGTGAATACGCTGATCTCATAAGGAACTCTTTTTTGTTAGTTCTGACTTTGGACTGGAGAGTCCCTACGACTTCGATCATGGGAGAAAGGCCTTCGAGGTCTTAAAATTATCCTCGCTCATTTCGAGACGACGAGTGTGGAATTTTAATCTACATTTAATTCATGGATTTTATTTAACGAGCTACGAGCTATTGCAACTTTGCGCGAAAGAGTTTTTTTTTTAATTGGAAGAAGTATACAAATTTCATTTATTTTTTTTCTCTATGGTAGTTACAAGCTTGTTGTTGACGATCGATATTTTATTCACACGATTCCGATTAATATAACAAAATTATACGTTGTCGTTACGTCGATGCGACAACGAGTTTGTTTTTCTATCAATCGGAAGATTTTCATCATCCTCTTTATATTCGCCCCGGAACATTCCATCGTCAGCGAGAACTCTTTGACGTCAATCGTTCAAGAATGAGGTTCTGGCAGAACATCGATGCGTTCGCCAATGCCACGATGCCAGGAAAGAAAACAAATGGAAGTTTCGAGATAAATATAATAACTCTCTTTTTGATATCAAATTTTTACATTTTCTGTTTTTGGTATTGTCAAATTTCTTCATTCGTTATAATTCGTGTACAATTTACTTTCTACGATCGACCACAGGACGAAAATTCCTTTCATTAGTATAAAAAAAAGTTGAAAACAAACCGGAGAGTATAGCGAAATATTCATAAATTATTAATTTCCGTTTGGAGGATTGCAAAAAGCGTTATTGTCGGGAAAACAATCCTACAATGCGATAATTCTGCGTCCCGAAATTATCCTCGATGCTTTTCTTCTAATCCTCGTGTCTGAACTCGCGCGAAAGATCGTGTTTACTTCCACGAAAGATTGGCGAAAAAAATGGCAAAAAAGTCGTCGAGACGTTTCTCGGTAAGGAAGATAGCGCGTGTTATTTCGATGCGAGGAGAAAAAAAAACAATAACGTTCTCCTTGACCATGCGCGACCATTATATATATCTCTAATTAGCGTATCGTCGATGAAGAGCGATCGTTTGTCTGGAGGGACGTGATTTATTTTTGTTCCTTACGAATAAAAAATTGTAGAATAAGAAAAACGGTTTTCAAAGAATCATAATAGAACGCAGAGTTCGTAAGGTCGCGATCGTTAATCGTTATTTATCACGATCCACGACATTTCCTGCATTTAGTAACGATTAACGAGGATCGCGCGAAAGGAATTGCATCGTTGTAAACAATATTGTAGAATTTACGATAAAAAAACGTAAGTAAATTGATCGTTGACAACATCTTTGCATAATAAATCACCAACTGGCAGGACTTCGATCGAGAAATCTGCGTTCAAGTTCGACCAGTTCGATCCGAGTCGATTTTTGATCGAATCGCACCCAGAAATTTTTTCTTCGCGATCGAAAATAACACGAGGAATAAATATTACGTCAGGACTTTGTCGCACAAGTAGTAAAGGTCGTCTTCAAGGGTCACAGGGTAAGGTCGTTCGCGAAGGAGCACGTGTATGGAATAAAGCACTTAAAAAAAATCCGGTTTTTTTAACTTTAATTCCAAATTTCGGCGGTTTTCTCGGAAGTTCTGTAACGAGTTTAGTCGTTCGTTTCGTTGCTCGGCTCGGTCACCTCTCAAATTTGATTTTTTATATTTTTACATATACATCGTACGACATGCCACTCGACAGTTAGCGTCGAATTAGAATTTCATTTTCTCAAGTTTTTCCGTTTTCGAGAATTATTTCCATTTGCTGTTCGAACCGCAGAATTTTTTTAGATTTAATTCTGGAAACGAACTTCGGGGAAAAATGTTTATTTATTGTCGATTTTTTATGCAACTCTCGTGTATAATATATCGAGCGATCGGCCTTCCTGATTTCAGTTAAAAACTAATAAATATTTTGTATTGATTTTCTCGTCGTGTCGCGAACTCCGTTTTTCATCCGACGAGATTATCGCGCGTGCAGAATACACAATTTCGCAAATTGTCATTTTGTTTTATAACCCTTGTCGAGAAAATAGATAGGAAATCAGGAGAATGTGAGGAATCTGGAAATATTTTTAATTAGGCTTAGTCCTAGTCAGAAATTTTTTTACTATTTGCGTCATCGTTTTAAAAGAGCGTATTTTGTCTCTTCTAAAAAACTACGGATGTCAAGGACTGTCTCCTTTCGCTCGAAAAATTCTATCACATTCTCTATCGCCGATCAAACAAAAATCAAAAAAATACATTTTTGATGCGAGAAAATTCGTTAAAATTTCTCACGAGTGAAATATTAATTTTTCAAATTTTCATACTTGTTTAAACAGCGAAACCATCGCTATTTAAATATTTGTGCAAATATTGCACTACTATTAAACATTCCAAATTTCTTTCGATTTGCGTAAACGCAAGAGTACGAAATCCAATTACCATGGAACGAGCGCCTGACGAGCCGCAACCGTTTTTACTCGCGAGCAAGCTCGAACGTAAAGGAATGGTCAGGCTTCTCGCGTCGAGATTTCTCAATCCTTTCGACATTGTCCGTAAAAAGAACGTCGTTATCAACTAACGATCGTATCGCCTTTGCTACATGCATACCGTTTTCTTTTCCGTTTTGCGGATTTATCGTATGTTTTTAACGATCTATTTCTTTTTTTGTTAAGTCGCGATCGACGTTTCGCGTTTTTTTTCACGTTCGTTGCGTATAATCCTCGCGATAAAACCGTACCAGATTCCGATTAATACCATTTTCGTTTCGAGCAGGGGAATATTTACGACACTCGTCGCACGTATTTCCTGTTTCTCGTTTATTCAATACGGTCATTATTACGCGTATAATCGTGACAACGCGTCTTCGTTGAAATTCTTGACGTACGAGAGGAGAATCGCGGTAGAAAAACGTGTCGAACGGTGACAAGAAGCCACCGCCCGACGTTCACTCAAGGTTTTTTTCATATCTAACGACCTTCGCTCAAATGTTTCGTAATAATACACTTCCGTCGGTATTGGTGGACTTCCCGATAGGATTCAGCTAATTTTAATCGATCTTTTGCCATATATCGATCGTTTGTGCGATTATACGTTGCCCGCTAGGTCGATACGCTTCGTTGATTATCTTCTTGACGTCTTTCTTATTAATATAAATCGGAGACCACTTAGCTATCATGGTCAATGTATTTATATAAAACGAAAAAAAAATTAATTAAATTACAACGCCGCTAATGACTTTGTCTCGCGACTAGCGAAAACAATATTTTTTCCTTGATTACGCGCGATCGAAATAAATCAAAGGCGATTACGAGATATCGACGTTATTGAATATTTATGTTTTAATTATATCCAGTTGTATTTATGTGTTAAATTCTAGCGGATCGTGGAATTTTCGTGAAAAACAAATGGAAGTCGTGACGTATTTGTGAATGATTTGAATATCGCGGAATTAACGATTCAAATCGCGGATTCGCGAATTTCATAGGCGCGTGTTTTTCTCACTTTTTTCTTTCGCTCGTGGTCCTCGAATAAATCATCAGCCCCGATGCATCGTGACATTTTGACATTTTCATTCGTCACGGGAATACTCGCGAGTGAACATTTATCATTGTCTACGTGCGGGCGTGTGCAATATTCTCGCGTGTTCGGTCGAGAATCGGCGACGGCTCTCTCACACCTGAAGAATTCTTTCCATTTGTTTTTCTTAACACAAACCATCTGCTTCTCTACGCGAGTTAAAAGCTCAACGAATTCCTTAAAAAAACTAAAGTAAATGATCGTAGAAACTCGAAACGCCCGAGAAAATCGAGATAAACAATATTTCGTTTGAATTTAATCGAAGCTATGACGTTTTTAGAAAAAAGATTGAATTTAGATTGAATTTTTCCTGTGACAAAAATTGGGAAATCTTGAGAGCAATTTACCATGTGGCGGTGTGCAACGAACCGTCTTTTAGCTAAACGCGAAAAGAATTCGACGCGAATCGAACAATTGAGTCGTAGGAACTCGAAACGCCCGAGAAAATTGACATAAACAATATTTCGTTTGAATTTAATCGAAGCTATGACGTTTTTAGAAAAAAGATTGAATTTAGATTGAATTTTTCCTGTGACAAAAATTGTGAAATCTTGTGAGCAATTTACCATATGGCGGTGTGCAACGAACCGTCTTTTAGCTAAACGCGAAAAGAATTCGACACGAATCGAACAATTGAGTCGTAGGAACTCGAAACGCCCAAGAAAATTGACATAAACAATATTTCGTTTGAATTTAATCGAAGCCATGACGTTTTTAGAAAAAAGATTGAATTTAGATTGAATTTTTCCTGTGACAAAAATTGTGAAATCTTGTGAGCAATTTACCATGTGGCGGTGTGCAACGAACCGTCTTTTAGCTAAACGCGAAAAGAATTCGGCACGAATCGAACAATTGAGTCGTGCAATAAGAGGCACTCACCGACAAGTATACCGACACATAGACTTTTGAAATATTACCCTCTCCCCTCTCCCCCGTTCCCTCATCGCCATTCAGTGATTGTTCTTTTTCCTTCGATCTCGCTATCTCATTCTGGACTACGCATTATTTACTATCGCTTTACGGTAGCTCTGAATCACTTGGGATTTTTTATGTACATGTAAATATGTATATATATATGGATTTAGCTATAAAAACAAAGTCGTATGTGCGGCGTTACTCGGTTAAATAGTATTACTAAATTCCCAGCAGCGCGAAAGTCAGCTTTAGTGCGGACTTGCGGCTTCAAGCAGGCGGTGAACAAAGAATCCGGGCACTTGGCCACTTGTTACCAGAACGAGAGAACGAGACTTTCAGATAGATAGTTCGTTCCTCTCACCAATATCGCCCAACTATAATCACCGCGACGCGTTTCATTTCTCAATTTGCATTTCATTAAAACTTCATCTAGCTCGTTTCGCCACAATGACGTTCGTTGTTCGCGATTGAAACTGCACAAGTGCGATCGATCGTTCGAACTATTTATCGATCGATTTAAAAATATAAATGGCAAGGGAACAATAATTATTGTCGATTGTGAAATTCTTCAAGATCTTTAACGAGTCGTAAAATCGTTTTGATCAAAATATCACGAACCAGGCGCGAATATTACGAGTGCGCGATTAAATGTGTAGCAGAAAAGTGAACAAAATTTTAATTACAAAGTTCTTTGAAAAGTTGTACGATGGATTAAAAAATCGTTTCGATCGAAATTTATAAGAAAGTTTAAAAATCATGTAATTATTCGATCTCTTTCGGTAGATTGATCGATGACGCAGCATCTTTTTAAATTATGGAGAGAACATATTCGAGTTTATGAGGGAACTGGCCACTCATTGTCGGCTGTACCATGGACTATTGCTAAATTTCTTTTCCTCTCGCTCTCTCGACGCGTTTCGAACTTTTTGTACGATCGAATATACTTTAGTCTATTTTTCATTTGGCTTCTTCTATCCCCCGAAATTGCCATTATTCTCTCTTTCTCTCGCACTACTTCGACGTTGCCTCGTGTTCTCCACTCTCCTTTTCTCTCCGTCGAGTAAGAAAGAGCAAAATAAGTAGCAAAGATACGTCGAATTGCAACACGCAAAACGGTCAAACATCACGATTGGTTCGCGTATCTCTTGGGCCTCTCTATACTCACCAAGAGAGTCGAGTATTCAACGAGAGAGCCATTTACTTACCGTACCTGGCCTTACCGAAGTATAAACTCGGGTACAATTTTATCTATGTGTGCGCAAAGTCCGTGGTCGTCGAGCACACCGGTTGTTCCATGGGTCTTGGCCAACCCGACAAGTGAGAGCAACGAGATAAATCATTCTTTCCAAAACGGTGGAAGGAATCCGCTTACTACGAATTCTTTGCATATCGATCAATGATATTAACGTCGATATTGTTTTATCAACGATCGAATCGAACAAAAATACGAGGATCGATATTAAACCGTGAAATAAATCATTTATTTATTAATTCATCTATTTTTGTTTTAATTAAAAAATATCGATAGAATAATAAAATGAATCATGACAATTTCGAGAAAGCAAAGTCCAAAATCACGTTCGGTTTTTAGAGAGCACTAAATCGGTTTCGTTATGTAATGACGAAATTAATATCTCGCTCAAGGACTCTTGCCTAATTTTTTGGGTGATGTGCTCAGTACAGAACGATGGGCAAAAAGAGAACAACCCCCACCCTGTGGTTAGTCAATGGGTCAAGTATCCATTATCGTGTGATTTGCTCATACATATGAAATATATATATGTATATTTGTACATATATTTACTGTCGATGGAGAATTGAATGTGTTTGACAATGTCGAGTTCGAATTACCACGTGGAATTTACGTCAACCGATAATTTATTTTGTATTATTGTTATATAATTATATCGATGGAATTCGTACTGGATCAATCTTCTTTTACATTCTTCCATCAATTAATATTGTCGCATCGAAATAAATTATTGTCTTATGTTACAATAATTTTAATAATAATATTGTCAATCATTAATTCCTCACAGATTATTTTTATTCGCGCGTATCGTTCCATCGTGAACCCATTTTCAATAATTATGAATTACGACGGAGAATTGTTGTAAAATTTCGTCGATTTTCTATGCAAAAAAAAATCGATTATCAAAGTCGATCGCATCAAAATTATCGATATTTTCGTCTCGCGTTTTTTTGTTGCTCTTTAGAAAGTGCGATAAGGTAGTAAACTGTAAATACTAATGTAACAGTATTGGGAGCGCCTGAAATATTTTTTCTCTTTCCGTTTCATCTTTAGCCGGTGGGTTTGAAAAAAAGGAGTCATTCGGTGTCCAAGCTCGTCGCGACTCGTGAGAGTAAGACGCAAAATGCGCCTTACCGTGCGACGAAACGCGGAGGCGCAGTAGAAAGTGCCGATGGTGATCAGACGACGTGTGTGTCTCGGCTGGCACTGGCACCGGTTAATGCTCACGGATGCTGCGCTCCCGTCGAACGTACGCTCGAGTGCTATACGTCCTTCATTTAAAAAACGGGACTATTATAATTTCATCGCGGCCCTGAATTCTCGCCGGATTCGTGCCGTATGGTATTTAGTTTAATATTTTTACAGTGGCAAACGCGAGAACCAGCATTATTCTCATTTGTAATTAAACTTAGGTGTCCGGAGGACCGAATTATTTTCTTGATTGTCAACTGTCTTGTCCACATGTGCGAAATTTTTCAATCTTGGAAAACAATAAAAATCCTCCTGGCGTCCCTCTGTCCCCCCTCTCCTAACAACTTACGAACGCGACGGTCCTATTAAGCACACCGAACGTCCTCGATCTCCTTGAACTCGATCGCGCAATTGCAATTCGTCAAGAGACTATAAAATACAACAAATACATACGTATATCATACGTAACTTACTGTTTGTCGCGAGGCAATAAACTTTGCGTATGCAACGTTAGACGCTTGGGTAAAGCGCGTTTTAACGTACGTTAAACGATGGAGCTTTCAACGAATTGTTTCCAAATGTAATGATTCTTACCTCGCGTATTTAATATAAAATCTCGCAAACGATTCAAAATAATTCGATAAAAATCCGGTAGAAACATCAGCGAGTAAACAGTATCGAAATTTTTGAGGTGAAAGGTTCTCGCTCGATTCTTTTACGTTTTACATTTTTTTGCCCTCCTTTCATTTTCGACACGGACGAGCTTCGAGCGATCCGTAAAACGGGCTTATACACCATCGTATGAACGTTCCGCGACGTTCTCCGAAATAAATACAAAATTATACAAATATGACATAATACTCGATTCGAGCGTTACCAATTCGATGAATCACGAAGTTAGAAAAATGTCCGAACAGTCCGAACGGTCGGAAGAAAAGGATCGAGCGCTACGACGAGGCCGCGCGAATTTTCGCGTCGATCGGAAAAGTGGAGGTACGCTCGAACTGCCCATTATCCAACTTTCTTAAGTATGACGTAACCCTGACCAGAGGCGATCGCTCTCGAGTGAAATGATATTGCTCGATACTTGGTGTTGCTGGACCCGCAGCGTACACTTTTTTTAAACCTCTATATATATATATATACAATATTTTATAATATATAATATAGTATAATATAATATAATATAATATAATATAATATAATATAATATAATATAATATAATATAATATAATATAATATAATATAATATAATATAATATAATATAATATAATATAATATAATATAATATAATATAATATAATATAATATAATATAATATAATATAATATAATATAATATAATATAATATAATATAATATAATATAATATAATATAATATAATATAATATAATATAATATAATATAATATAATATAATATAATATAATATAATATAATATAATATAATATAATATAATATAATATAATATAATATAATATAATATAATATAATATAATATAATATAATATAATATAATATAATATAATATAATACAATATAATATAATATAATATAATATAATATAATATAATATAATATAATATAATATAATATAATATAATATAATATAATATAATATAATATAATATAATATAGTATAGTATAGTATAATATAATATAATATAATATAATATAATATAATATAATATAATATAATATAATATAATATAATATAATATAATATAATATAATATAATATAATATAATATAATATAATATAATATAATATAATATAATATAATATAATATAATATAATATAATATAATATAATATAATATAATATAGTATAGTATAATGTAGTGTAGTGTAGTATAATATAATATAATATAATATGATATAATATAATATAATATAGAATATAATATAATAACTTATGATATAATATAATGTTATATTATATGATATAATATAATATAATATGATATGATATGATATAATATAACGTAACATATTATATTATATATTATGATATATTTATATATTTATGTATGTATGTATATATATATAGACGTAATCGCGACGAGCTGCCACACGCAAAAACTCTTTTTGGTATGGATGTGTATGAAGGGTGGAGAGTACCTGCAAGGCAGGAACGGGAGGTTCGAATGGAAATGGTGGGGGGGCAATCAGGAGGACCCCCTCCTGAGAAATGCGTTGGAAAGGAATATATATCAGGGGATCCCCTCTCTTGGATCTATCACTCTGTTCCCCCTGCCCCACCTCTCTCTCACTCTTGGCTTTTTCTCCCCGCCGGATGTGCTTTAACCTGACTATCTACTGGCTTACCAGCTTTACCGCTGTTTCTTCGTACCTGTGTCAGTGCGTAAGTACGATGAACGGTTATATATCGAGGTAAAGTGGGGGAACCTCGCTCATTGCACTGGTTACCGTGTTTTGACCATCGGGGAAAATAACGTCTTGGGTATGCCCGGACCAGTTCATCGGTGAACAACATAGTGAACGGGACGTTTGCGATACGCACAATAAAGTGGTGAAGGGTCCTCGCGTCGCCGTCGTCGTCGCCGCCGTCGTCGTCGACGTCGGATTATTCAATTATACGTTAATCGCCAGTCGATAATTTCCTCTTTTGTGATCATTGCCTCGTGGCTTCATTCTCCTCCCCACTCCTTGCTCTCTCTCTCTCTCTCTCTCTCTCTCTCTCTCTCTCTCTCTCTCTCTCTTTCTCCCTCTCTCGCTCCATCGCGCTGTGACGTTCCATTATCACCCTCTTTGATAACAAAAAAAGAAAAGGAAAAAAAGAACGGCAAAAACGATTCGAAGGATCTTCTCGCGACGGTGTGTAATTCGCGACGCTATGAAATAAGATTTGACGGACGAATAGCGAGCCGTTGTTGCAACGACGGTAACACCGGGGGCAATACTTCGATAGCCGAGACACGCATACAGAGACGGGAAACACGAGTTTATATTGAGAGACGAGTCGCCCCGCAGCAACAAACGCGGGATTCTTCATCGGCGAGGACAACCTCTGCTATCGTATCGCGCGCGCGACGCATCCCCCAACGAAATATTGTGACTTTTTATTTTTCTTATTCTTCTTCTTCTTCTTCTCCTTCTTCTTCTTCTTCTTCTTCTACTTAAATCCTACTTTTCCAACGCGCCCGGCCAGCACGATTCAAGTCGTTGTCGAGACATCGAACGACCAACATCGCGACTCACTCGTGGTCCAACTTTTCGTGGACCGACTTTATTCTCGTTTGAAAAAAAAACACACACACACACTTTTCACTCGAGAATCTTTCGTACAACGCCGGTCGTACGTGAGAAATCGTACTCACGGTGCACGTCAATAATTCCGCGATTTTGTCGGAATCGTTTGTTTTCTTATTATTCGATTTTGTAAAAATATTTTTCACTCTCGATTCTTTCTTCTCGAGTTTGTTAAAAATCGTACGTCCATCGTAAAACCGCAGTTTCGAGGATACTGGTGCCCCGAAATATCATCGACGTGTAATACAGGATTAGATTTAGTAATGGACCTGTAGAGGAGTTTGAATCTTCGTTATCGAGCTCCCATCGTACAAACTTTCGGTGAGTTGAAGTATTTTTACAATTTTTACGATTTGCATTTATCAATAAATATCATTATTGAGAATACAAAAATTGAGAACTATCTCATTGTTTCGATAAATTACAGACGCGCGAGGCAGTAATTTTATTTATTCATTTTTTTTTTTTTTAATTTGAAATGAAAATTTTCTCACAATTTTCTCCTCTATCGTCGTCGTGGTGTTATGATCGGATGGGAAAGTGCGTCTCTATATCGATTACAGGACTGTTTCGAGCGTGGTCTTATATAGAGCTATTAGGAAGTAGGTGTACGTATCGAGATTCAACCGCGGGATATGCGGAACTCGTTTTATATCTCTACACAAACGCACACAGAAGCACACATACGCGTGATCACTTTAGACTCGGCTCGACGTTTACGCAATACGATCACTTTTTTCTTCTTTAATTCGATCTAATCGCGGATATGGGTTTTCTGTTTTTCTTTTTGTTTATTTTTTTTTTTTCATCGTTACGGTGATTTGAATTATTCGGTTCATTGGACTAATTTTTATCTGGGTGATAATGAACGAATTTCTTCAAAATTGTTCAACGAATAATTAGGAAAATTGATAACGGGAGAAATTTGTTCACGATGACGAGAGAGGTATACGAGATATACAGGAGGAAGTATCTCTGGGCACGTTCTACACTCGATCGATCACGCAACGAGGCGGTTGTTGCGTGGATCTTTCACCGAGATCGAGCTCTCTCGTGTAAGAAAGCACACGAGTAACGATTCATTCTCCTCTCTCGTACCTCCGTCTATCTATCTCTCTCTTTATCTCTGTATGTTTTTTTATTCTCTCGCTCGACACAGCTAAGGATGAAAATCAATTCTACTGTCACGATTACCGAATGATCTAGTAAAAGAGAAAATTACGAACGATTTTATGAAATAACATAAATTTCAATTTTTTTTTTAGTTTTTTCAAGTTATTCTCGTTTTTTTGTTAAATGCCAGGATATTTTAACGTATTGCTATTTATCCTAGTAGTTTTTAAATTTGCGAATTTAGTTAATATCCGTTAATTAATGATTAGTTAATTGTCGGATTAATTAATTTTCTACGAGACAGCAATCTGATAAATTGCTCGAATCGATATTTCAAACTGACCGAACAATTTTGATCACTTTATTAGAAATACGAAATAAAAACAAATAATTTATTCATGGAATAAAAATATTTTTAATATTCGAATCGACAAATTTAATATTAATTTTTAACATAAACAAATTTTTAGTCATACGTAATTAAATAATTAATTAATCATTAATTGCCGGATGACCGAATTAATTAATTTTCTCCAATAAATCAATCTCAATCAACAGAAATACGAAATAGAAACAAACAATTATTTTATGCAATCAAAACAATTGAAATATACAAATGGACAAATTTAATATTAACTTTTAATACAAAACAATTTTATCATCGTATAAATCTTTCGAACGTCCATAGCGAGCGATCAATCTCGACAATTCTCGAAATGAACGCAGTACCAGTCTAGACACAAACAAAATACACGCAAACATTCTACACATACATATATGTATGCATTTGTAACGTGTACGAGGAAGTAAGTCTCGATCGTGCCGGCAACGGAAAGCATAATCATCGAGCTGTACTTCCCTGCATAACTTCGAGAACGTACGTAGACGATGAAGAAAATAAAGAAACAAAACAAAAACAATGAAAAAAAAAAAATATTCGAGTTCTCAATACATCGAACCTTTTATTCGCGTTTGCAACATGCGGCTTGCGCGACTATAGCGATTTACATCGAATCGCTTATATCATATTATTACAAAACGCTCCAATATTATTCATATAATTTATCGTTAATTAACACCGCGGTCTACCTCGTACCCTCGTGAATGAACGAATTCGCACATTTTTATTTTTCCTTCCACTTTCTTTCGCTCTCTTTCGCTCGATGAGGATTAATTCCTTTTTTTTTCTTCTTATCCCTCCCTCCCTCCCACTCTCTCCCTCTCTCTCCCTCTTGCGATAGTTTCAACCTGCAACTTTCCCAGCTTCCTCATATCGCGCAACGACCTCGCGTATACGAGTATATTAAATATGCAATAGACACAAAGTTTCTATATCTATATACACGATATAAAGAGACATATATAGCCCCGACCTGGCGCACGGACCAATGGAAGTTATGTCTCTCACGTAAGCACGTGTGTGCACTAGGAAGAATGTCAGCATGTAATATGTGTGGAGAGCAATGCACAAAGTTGCATGTACCTAGTTCGGTCGTCGTTTCTCCAATCGTCGAGCAATTTCAGATGTAACTTTTGTCGACGTAACGGGTGTGTGTATGTGTTCACCCCTTATCGCACCCTGGGCAATGTACGTTATTGCTCCGTGATGCAAAATTACGACTTGGCTACATAAACACGTATTACGTAATAATAATAACATTGTCTCGAGAAGTACGTTTTGTTTTTTCTCGTACGGTCTCTTCTCGTTGGCTTCACTTCGCTCGGAATGTTCACCTCGTCTCGAGCAGCTTCCTCGTCCCCTCGACGAAGGCGTGATCGGTCAATCTCCTCCTCGACTCGTGATAAACAAAAGAGCACGTTTAATCTCTCACCGGTGGTTTTCTATCGAACGACTTCGAATATACAAAACGATTTAACGAACAAACCGGTTTTACCGATCGACAATTTTACTCACACGTACACCCACTCGTTCTCTACTCGATCTTTCTTTCTTTATCTCGTTGCATATCCATCGTCGTGAAAGGCTTTCACGACGGCGCACTTGACGTAACGCGCACACACGACGAGAAGAACCCCGGAGGGCCGAGAATATCGCATGTCGTTGTTCAATAAAAGCTCGTGAGAATTATCGCGATGAACTTATAAGAGCGATGATGTACGAGACTCTCGCTTCCTCGTTGTTATATTACGCCTTGCGATTATATTTATTACGTATACATGCGGCATTTGATAAAAAAAAAGAAACATGGAAGTAAGGAAGACAGATGCGCAAAGGTGAGAGGGAGAATCGTCTTCCTATTGGGATATCGTTGAAATCCTCTCGATATCTCGAAGTCGATGTAACGCTTTGCTCGTACGTGGATTTGAACTCGTCGTATCGATCTTGCACTCACGTAATCACGAGAGAGCTCGTCGCGAGATCGACGAGGGACGAGGAAGTAATCACGACGCACCGCGAGCTCAACAGACTTGGTTTATTCTCCGTATGTTATTTCTATCTAATGTTGTTATAGCTATAGCTAACTTTTCACGTATACCTGGATATTTCTCATACGTGTAATACTCGCGTAAGAAAATCTCGAAAGATCGTCTTTCGCGGACGCGTAACCCGTTACAATCTCAACAGCTGGACTGGCTTGTACACGATGATACCGCGCATATCGAACGGAAAAAGACGTCGTATCGTCGGGTAGGACACACTTTGCGGTAACAGGTTATTGTATGTTGAACGACTCCGGTCAGTTGTAATCGCGGTCACGCGAGCCTCTTGGAAATCTTTCCCTTTCGTTTCGTGCGATGCTCGCACAGCTACGTCAAGAATCGTCCTCTACCCACCTACTCGTATCTTCTCCTGTTTCTTTCTCGTACTTCCGCTTCTTTTGTACGTTCCTTTTCTTTTCTTTTTAATCGACGTTACGCGAGATCGACGAGGTTACGATTATTATTTCGTAAGATCGAGTCGATCGATTCGTAAAATGAGGTTTAAAATGTGAATTTGTTTGTTTGAGGTTACGATTATTATTTCGTAAGGTCGAGTCAATCGATTCGTAAAATGAGGTTTGAAATGTGAGGTTGTTTGTGATTTTTGCGAGGTTCGTAGTAAGGACATTTCTGAATGATGTCATGAAGGAATTGGCGAGTTAATAAGTGGATCGATCTGGGAGGGAAGCATCTTCGAAATGGAAAATAACGCGTGTTGGGAGGATTGAAACAATTTTAATGGCGTATCTCAATTGCTATGATTATTAATCATCGATCATCGATAATTCGTATGCTCGCTGTTAATGATGATTGGTGGGATGGAAATATTAAGCGAGCAGATGTGCAAAAACCATCGAACGTAAAAGATAACGACTCTTCGACCCAGCTTCGATGGGTTTCCCACATTTCCAAGTAAACGACTCGTCTATTTCCATTTTTTTTTGTTTCGTTCGATACACTTCGTTTTTATTATCATCGTTTCTGGTCGCATATGCATTATCGTCGCCGCAGGCTGTTATCGTCTACAACTTCTCATCCAGTTTCGAGAATTCCATACGAATTGAAGAAAATTAACAGTCGCGACGTGAGAAAAGAAAAAAAAGCAACGTCTTCGAATCGCTATAATTTCAATACGTCGTATCGGCTATTTTCCACGTGGAGTGAAATTTTCCAAGAAACGATTAGAAATTCGGTTCAATTATCACATACGCGTCTGCGACAGATCGCAGACTCTCGAGAAACTTTTTCATTTTGAATTAAACGAAACGATTTATTTTTTCTCGTTTGTTTTGCTTTTATCAACCGATGACTTTTTTTCATCTCGCGAGGAACGTGCGGACTTGTTTTTTCTCGTACGATCAGGTGCATCGCAATGTTGCATCGCGATTTCTTCGATCGATTTTCTTGTATCACGTTGTTGCGATTGCGTCCGTCGATCGAATGAATTATAATTGTTTAAAATTTAATTCAAGGACTGTCGTTAATCGCTTATCGCGTCGTAGGTTAGCAATTTCGTAGGCGCGTCAGTTCTTCGTTTATTTAAAATCTTTCAAAGGCCAAGGTGAAATTACAAAATAATTAAATGACCGATTTTTTGGTCATTGATCTTAGACGATTAATTGAACGAATATGCGCAAGAAATCGTTGGCGAACCGGTCAATACGATCGGTTCGCTTCGCGAGACGGTAGAAGATTACCGAGATACGAAGCATTGCTAATATTCGTGCGAGAGTCACACTCGAGTCGCTCGCTCCATTACCCCAGGTTTGAACACTATCGCCACACCATCGGTGTGTAAGTGTCGTGTCGAACCTGCGAGCGAAGCAAGGATCGTTGAGCGAGGCATGTGACTCGTTGCGGAGAAATGCCAGCAGGAAGAAAGCGTAGCGGATAACCAATAACACGCTGTTACATCGACTTGGCCAACTTCGTACGAGCGTCTGACGCGCGGGAAAAATCGTAAGGGTCGCGCGCCTTTAAACGCGTAAAATCGATCCTTTTTTTTTGTCAATTTTTCATTGTCACGTTGCATCTTCGTTCGATCGTCATTTACCAATCGCCATTGATCGATCGTTCAATTTTTCCCTCGAGCTCGAAAATTCGATTTAAATTAAACAATTTTCTAAATAAAAATTAAATTGTGTTTACGGAGATGAAAATATTTAACAACTTTATATATTTTAAGAAAACATCGATATTGTGTTATTTTATATTTTTATATTTATTGAAGAATTATGAAAATTTCTTGATTTATCAGCTCCGTGTAACTTTCGCCTTAATACGATCGATCGTTCAATTTTTAATCGAGTTCGAAAATTCGATTTCATTAAACAATGTTTTAAATGAAAATTAAATTTACGGAGACAAAAATATTTAACAACTTTGTATATTAGTAAAAAATGTATTAATATTGTATTATGAAAATTTTGATATTTATTGAAAAATTATGAAAATTGTGATATTTATTAAAAAATTATGAAAATTGTGATATTTATTGAAAAATTATGAAAATTTCTAAATTTATCAGCTCGGTATAGCTTTGTTGCGGAGTCTTAAATCACGTTCTACTCGAGGTTTTCGCCTTAGTACGATCCTTATAATTCTAATTAATTCAAAAATCCCGTTCTCGCAACGCTTGGAAGAATCTCGATGTAACTTTTATAAAACTGCAAATAGCTACAGCAAATCGTTCGATATGTACAAATCTGAAGCTTATCACGTCCTTGATATCAAGATCTTTGCACCGGTTGAATTTCTCGGGGATCGCGCTTTCATCTTGATATTAAACGACGATTCAATTTGCGTGTTCCGCATTCTAACTGGACGTACCGTCGCCTGTAAAACGTTCGAGCTCGCTTCAACCTCCAGCAAAACTTGATATCTTTGGAATATTGGAAGTACCAGAAGACGCGTTGCATCGTGTTCGATATCGGCTCGTCCGAGGTCCGGTATACGCGGAGTGAAATCCAGGCCACAGTCGATGTATAGTCGTGTGAGCCAACCTCGTCCCGGTCAGTCGTTGTACTCACCGCTACCACCGCGGCCGATTCCCCGTCCCACCTCTGGGCCAGTAGTGCGATCCGGTGCATGCGAAGACGCGTGCATCCTTACACACACACATACGTTGGGAAGAGGCTCTCTCACCAGAGGCTCCACCCTATGGAATGATCACGGCTCGACGATCACAAGAAATATCATTTTTTTATTATCTTCTCTCTCTCTCCCTGTCTCTCTTTATCTATATATAGAGAGAAAGAGAGATCCTTATATATATATAATATCTATCAATATTATATTATATATTATATCCTTATATATATATAAGTATATTATATATTATATTATATATATTCTTATATATATATATAAGTATATTATATTATATATTATATCCTTATATAAATATAATATAAATATATATATAATTATAATATATATATATATAATATAATTTAATATAAGGATATAATATATAATATAATATTGATAGATATTAAATATATTAATATATATATATATATACCTTATATATACCTTAATATTAATATATTTAATATATATCAATATTATATTATATATTATATTATAATATATATTATTGTAAATTCTTATATATTAATATATATTATGATATATATTATATCTTGATATATATAGGGAGAGAGAGAGAGAGAGAGAGAGAGAGAGAGAGAGAGAGAGAGAGAGAGAGAGAGAGAGAGAGAGAGAGAGAGAGGAGAGATAAACTTTTCTGAAATCCATCTTCATTTCTTTCTAAAGCAGGTCTGCAGGTATAGACGTATGCAACTGCACGTTTAGCTCGTTATTTTTCCTTCAATCATTGCCGAGAATTAACGTTTAGTTGGATATCAGAGACGTAGCAAAGTCTACATCGATACCGTTACATCGTATCGCTTATTATTACAGCAACATCGTAATCATCCAGGGTGTGTTTCAGCGCGTGGCGAGTGTTCGGCATGAACCTCACACTGCAGTGAGCACTTACTTCTTCATATATGTACGTAGATGTATATATAATACAGATATATTTATATATAGGTAGATAGACGTACGTTCGCACGACATTTCTAGTTTCCGGAAGGTGTGTGCGTCGCTATCCGTGTCACCTGTCTCTCGTTATATCGCGACAAGTTAACGGAGAGCAAAGTGCCTTCGTAAATTTCCTTCACCGTCGTTGTCTCGTCGTTGTCTCCAACGATGGCTTCTCTCCTTTTTTTTCTTCTTCTTCCTCTTTCTGTATGGAAATATATTATTGCGCAATAGTTCGGACTCGTGAGGCTGTCGGAAAGCGCATTTTCTTTCGTTTCACTGGACGTAATGGACATTTTTATAGCCAC